>OX383955.1:0-15302 GCA_947532085.1 Elegia similella | reverse complement strand
AATTTAAATTAATATAATTAGTAATATAATTATTATTCAAATAATAAATCTAAATAAATAAATTTTAAAATTATTTATTTGATAAAAATTATAAAAAATAGAATAATTTTTCAAAATATTATATATTCCTTGCCCTCTATATATTTCTCTTCACCCTATATCAATATTTTTTAATAAATTTTGTCTTATAATTAAAAAATAATAATTTAAACCATAAGTAGATAAATTAGGTATAAATCATATTAAGCATAAAAAACTTCTTAAATTATAAGTCCCTAAAAATTTATTAAAAGAATAAATATTTATTTTTCTAACTATGTACCCTAAAAATCCTCCTAATAATCTAACATAAATCACTATTATTTTTATTTTAAAAGGTAAATAAATTATATAAGGGTAATAAAAAATTATTCAACTTAAAAAAGATCCTCTAATTACTCTTATAAATAATAATGTAAATATTCTTTTTAATATTACATAATCCTCATCATATAAATTATATACAGAAATTAAATTATAATTATTAACTATTAAATATATAATTAAACGAATAGTATAATATATAGTTAATCCTGTAGAAATATAATATAAAAAATAAATAAATAAATTCAAATTACTTATTGAAACTATTTCTAAAATTATATCCTTAGAATAAAACCCAGCTAAAAATGGAATTCCACATAAAGCTAAATTAGAAATATTTATACATAAAGAAGTATAAGGAATATAATTTCTTAAACCCCCTATAAAACGAATATCTTGGGTATCATTTATTATATGAATAATAACTCCAGCACATATAAATAATAAAGCTTTAAATATAGCATGAGTTAATAAATGAAAAAAAGCTAAATCAGGTAATCCTATTCTTAAAATTCTTATTATTAATCCTAATTGTCTTAATGTTGATAAAGCAATAATTTTTTTCAAATCAAATTCATAATTAGCAGAAATTCCAGCTATAAATATAGTTAAACCTGATAATAATAAAAATAACTTTAAAAAAAAAATATTCTCTAATAATAAATTAAAACGAATTAATAAATAAACACCTGCAGTAACTAAAGTAGAAGAATGAACTAAAGCAGAAACAGGTGTAGGAGCTGCTATAGCTGCAGGAAGTCATGAACTAAAAGGAATTTGAGCTCTTTTAGTTATAGCTGCCATAATAATTAAAACCCCCACTACTATTATTTCATAATCATTCTTTATAAATTCTAAATAAAAAATATAATTTCATCTCCCATAATTTAATATTCAAGAAATAACTATTAGAATTAAAACATCTCCAATTCGATTTGATAAAGCAGTTAATATCCCGGCATTATAAGATTTAAAATTTTGATAATAAATTACTAAACAATAAGAAACTAATCCTAACCCATCTCAACCTAATAAAATTCTAATAATATTAGGTCTAATAATTAATAAAATTATTGAAAATACAAATAATAATACTAAAATAATAAATCGATTTAAATTTAATTCCGCTCTTATATATCTTTTTCTATAAAAAATTACAACAGAAGAAATTAATAAAACAAATATTATAAATAATAAAGATATTCAGTCTAATAAAATAGATATTTTAATTATAATAGAATTAAAAGAAATAATTTCTCATTCTAAAAAAACTACTATATTATTTATAATAAAATAAATTATAAATATAAATATTGTTACTCTTATAAAAAATAAAAAAAAAAATATATTAAAACAAATTGAAGTTTTTATAAAAATAACCTAAAATGAATTTATTCATATTTTTGACTCCACAAATCAATATTTTATTTAAATTATTTAAGTAAATATTATAATTATAATCAAATCATTACATAATCAACCTTTATAATTAAAATATTTAATGGTAATCAATGTAATATTAATAATAAATATTCCCGAGAAACTCCTATATAAAATCTATAAATTCCAATATAATATTTTCCATGCTGAACATAAGAATATAAATATAAACTATAACCAGCTCTAAAAAAAGAAATTAATATTAATATAATTATTGATAATAAAGATCATCTTATTAATCTATTAATTAGTCTAATTTCACCTAATAAATTTAATGAAGGAGGTGCTGCTATATTTGAAGATATTAATAAAAATCACCATAATCTTATTGAAGGTATAAAATTTATTATACCCTTATTAATAAATATTCTTCGACTATGTAATCGCTCATAATTAATATTAGCTAAACAAAATATTCCTGAAGAACATAAACCATGTCCAATTATTAAAATATAAGACCCTAAATACCCTCAATAATTTATTGTTATAATCCCTCCAATAACAAGACTTATATGAGCTACAGAAGAATAAGCAATTAAAGATTTAATATCAATTTGACAAAAACATTTTAATCTAATATAAAATCCCCCTAATAATCTAATAATTACTCAAATAAAATTAAACTTTAAACTTATTTTTTCTATTAAAATTATTACTCGTATTAAACCATAACCCCCTAATTTTAATATAATTCCTGCTAAAATTATAGATCCCGATACTGGAGCTTCAACATGAGCTTTAGGTAATCATAAATGAACTAAATATATAGGTATTTTAACTAAAAAAGCTATTACTATAGATAAATATAATAAATAATAATCAAAATTTATAAATTTTAAAAAATAAATTATAATTCTATTAGAATCAATAAAAATATAAAAAATCCCTATTAATAAAGGTAAAGAAGCAAATAAGGTATAAAATAATAAGTATATGCCAGCTTGAATACGTTCAGGTTGATACCCCCAACCCACAATTAATATTAATGTAGGAATTAAACTTCCTTCAAAAAATAAATAAAATATAAATAAATTTATTACAGAAAATGTTAAAAATAGTATTATTAATAAAAAAATTAAATTAAATATAAAAAATTCTACATAATAATTAACCTTATATAAATTTTCTCTTGCTATTATTATTAAAATACAAATTCAAATTCTTAATATAATTAAACCAAATGAAATAATATCACAAGAACATATATATCTTAAATTACAATAATTTCCTAATATAATAGTTAAATTTATAAATAAAAATATTATTAAAAATAATATTATTTGAACCAATCAAAATATTTGTTTTTTAAAACATAATGGAATTATAAATAAAATTATTATTAAAAATTTTATCATTATATTTTATAATAAATTAAATCTTTGAAAATAATCATTCCCATGGGTACGGATTATAAAAACTAAAATTGATAAACCTAAAGCTCCCTCACATACAGAAAACACTAAAAAAACTATTAATATATATATATTATTTTCAATATTATTTAAATATAATAATAAAATAAAAAATATTCTTAATACAATAAATTCTAATCTTAATAAAACAATCAATAAATGTTTTTGTTTAGATACAAAAATTAAATTCCCAATAATATATATAAATAATATAACAATTAATATATTTACTATCATTAGTTAGTTTTTATAGTTTAAAAAAAAACATTGGTCTTGTAAATCAAAATTAAGATTTTTTCTTTAAAAACTTCAAGGAAAAAGATTCTTCTTTATCAATAATCTCCAAAATTATTATTTTTATTAAACTATTCTTTGAAATTATAAAAATATTTTTTTCAATAACTATAATTTTTTTATCAATTATTATATTTTTTTTTAATCATCCTTTATCTATAGGATTAATAATTTTACTTCAAACTTTATTAACTTGTATTATCACAGGAATACTTATTAAAACATATTGATTTTCTTATATTTTATTTTTAACATTCTTAGGAGGACTATTAGTTTTATTTATTTATGTATCTAGAATTGCCTCTAATGAAATATTTAAATCCTCATTTAATTTAAAATATACAATATTTATTATTTTTTTTTTTATTATAATTGTAAGATTATTAAATATAAATAATCTATTTTGAATAAATTTTAACCAAAACTTAGAAATAAATTATTTTATAAATAATTTATTATTTTTTAATAATGAAAATAAAATTAATTTATCTAAACTATATAATAATCAAACATTTATAATAATAATAATAATAATAATTTATTTATTTATTACTTTAATTGCTGTAGTTAAAATTACTAATATCTTTTATGGACCTTTACGAATATCTTCTAATTAAATATACAAATGATAAATAAATTCTTACCTATTCGAAAAACTCATCCTATTTTAAAAATTATTAATAATTCATTAATTGATTTACCCTCTCCATCAAATATCTCATCTTTATGAAATTTTGGATCTTTATTAGGTCTATGTTTAATTATTCAAATCATAACAGGATTATTTTTAACTATATATTATACAGCTAATATTGAATTAGCATTTTATAGAGTTAATTATATTTGCCGAAATGTTAACTATGGTTGACTAATTCGTACCCTCCATGCTAATGGAGCATCATTTTTTTTTATCTGTATTTATATTCATATTGGACGAGGTATATATTATGAATCATTTAATTTAAAATATACATGAATTGTTGGAGTTATTATCTTATTTTTATTAATAGCAACTGCTTTCATAGGTTATGTTCTTCCTTGAGGACAAATATCATTCTGAGGAGCAACAGTAATTACTAACTTATTATCAGCAATCCCATATTTAGGAACTATATTAGTAAATTGAATTTGAGGGGGATTTGCTGTAGATAACGCAACACTAACCCGATTTTATACATTCCATTTTTTATTACCTTTTATTATTTTAATAATAACTATAATTCACCTTTTATTTTTACACATAACAGGATCTAATAATCCATTAGGAATTAATAGAAATTTAGATAAAATCCCATTTCACCCATTCTTTTTATTTAAAGATCTTATTGGATTTATTATTATACTTTTATTATTAATTATATTAACTTTAGCTAACCCATATTTATTAGGAGATCCAGATAATTTCATTCCCGCTAATCCTTTAGTAACCCCAGTCCATATTCAACCAGAATGATATTTTTTATTTGCTTATGCAATTCTTCGATCCATCCCTAATAAATTAGGAGGAGTAATTGCATTAGTATTCTCTATTTTAATTTTAATTATTTTACCATTTACTTTTAATAAAAAAATTCAAGGAATTCAATTCTATCCGATTAATCAAATTATATTTTGATCATTAATAACAACTATTTTTCTACTAACTTGAATTGGAGCTCGACCAGTTGAAGATCCTTATATTATTACTGGACAATTATTAACAATATTTTATTTTTCATATTTCATTATTACCCCTATTATTAATAAATTATGAGATAATTTAATTTTTTATTAACTTTTTATTATTATTATTAATATTTAAATTAATGAGCTTGTAAAAGCATTTGTTTTGAAAACTTAAGAAAGAATAATAAATTCTATTAATTTTATACTAAAAAAATTTTAATTATATTAAAAATAATTTAATTCCTATATATAATAATAAAAAATTTAAAGAAACTGGTAAATATCTTTTTCAAGCTAAATATATTAACTTATCATAACGATACCGAGGTAAAGTACCCCGTACTCAAATAAATAAAAAAGAAAGTAATGTTAATTTTAAATAAAAAATAATTCTTATAGTATAACCCCCTATAAAAATTAAAACAAATAATATTCTTATAAATAAAATTCTTGAATACTCAGCTAAAAAAATTAAAGCAAATCCCCCTCTTCTATACTCAATATTAAATCCAGAAACCAATTCACTTTCCCCCTCAGCAAAATCAAAGGGAGTCCGATTTGTTTCTGCCAATATCGAAGAAAATAAACACAATGATAAAGGATATATTAAAAAAATAAATCAAATATATTTTTGATAAATTATAAATATTAATATATTAAATTCTATAATCATAATAATAGAAGATATTAAAATTAAAAATAATCTAACTTCATACGAAATTGTTTGAGCAACAGCCCGTAAACCCCCTAATAAAGAATAATTTGAATTAGAAGATCAACCAGCAACTATTACAGTATAAACCCCTATTCTCGTACAACATAAAAAAAATAAAATACCTAAATTAAATCTAATTATATTAAAATAATAAGGAATTAAAGTTCAAATAACTAAAGATAAAACTAATCTAATAACAGGAGAAAAATAATATGAAATATAATTAGAATAATTTGGATAAGTTTGTTCCTTAGTAAATAATTTAATAGCATCAGAAAAAGGTTGTAAAATTCCTATAAACCCAACTTTATTTGGACCTTTACGAATTTGAATATATCCTAATAATTTCCGTTCTAATAATGTTAAAAAAGCAACTCCAATTAAAACCCCTAAAATTAAAATAATAACTCCAATTAAAATTATAAATATATCATTTATTATAATTACTATCTATATAATAAATTATACATTGATGACTTCTAAAATCATTACATTTTTCTGCCAAAATAGTATAACTTTCAAATTATATAATTGTATAAATTTTAAATTATTTTATTAATATTCAAAATAAAAATTTAATTTAAATATTTAATCCTTTCGTACTAAAATATTTTATTTACTTAAAGATAGAAACCAACCTGGCTTACACCGGTTTGAACTCAGATCATGTAAGATTTTAATGATCGAACAGATCAAAAATTTAAACTTTTGCATCTAATTTTTATCTTAATCCAACATCGAGGTCGCAAACTTTTTTTTTTATTTGAACTAAAAAAAAAAATTACGCTGTTATCCCTAAGGTAATTTTTTCTTATAATCAAAAATTCTGGATCATTTAAACACTTATTCATGTCATAAATTTAAAAAAAGTTATTTTTATTTTTTTATCACCCCAATAAAATATACATATTAATTTTAATTTTACAATAAATAAATCATTTAAATTAATATAAATATATAAAACTCTATAGGGTCTTCTCGTCTTTTAAATCTATTTTAACTTTTTAACTAAAAAATTAAATTTTACTTAATAAATAAGAGACAGTTTATATCTCATCAAATCATTCATACAAGTCACCAATTAAGAGACTAATGATTATGCTACCTTTGTACAGTCAATATACTGCAGCCCTTTAATAAATTATCAGTGGGCAGATTAGACTTTAAATTATTATTCAAAAAGACATGTTTTTGATAAACAAGTGAATATAAAATTTTGCCGAATTCCTTTTATTTAATTTTATTATTTTTTATATTATAAATTTATTTTATATACTAATTTTATCATTATTCCTAATTTTTTTTAATTAAAAATAATATTTTTATAAAAAATTAAATAAAATTAAATTTTATTTTAATTAAAATTATTTATAATAAATTATAATTTTTAAACAATATAAATTTTAAAATTTTTAATATTAATAATTTTTATTATAAACTTTTATTTTAAAGCTTATCCCTTAAAATATTATATTTTTTAATTAAATAATCAATTAATTGATTATTTAATTAAAAAAAAATATAAAATTAAATTTTTTTCTAAAAAAACTAGATATATTAAAAAACGATTAACATCTCATTTCAAATCAATTATTAAAAATATTTTTGCTACAATAACTTTTATAATTAATTATCTCTTTTTAATTCGAGAATTTTAAATTTATTTAAAAATTTTTTAATAAACTCTGATACACAAGATACAATAAATTAAATTTACTTTATAATTAATTAATTTTCAACTATTTCAAAATTCTTTCACAATACCCTACTTCACTATAAAATTTTCAATTTTTTCTATTAAATATACTTAAACCCCCATTTACATATATTTTTAATATAAAAATTCTTTTATTATTCTTTTAATTATTAATTTTCCCCCTCAAACTAATTGATTATTCAATATCATTTCAATGTAAATGAAATACTTTCCTCAAGCTCTAATTTGATCTTTCTAGAAACACTTTCCAGTACCTCTACTTTGTTACGACTTATTTCAATTTATATATGAAAGCGACGGGCAATATGTACATATTTTAATTATTAATCATTTTATTAAAATAAATAAAATTACATTTAAATCCACTTTCAATTAATTATTACAAATTAATATTCATTTTAAATAAATTTATTGTAATCCATTATATTCTTAACTATAATCTGCATCTTGATCTGATTTAATTTATATTTTTAATTTTAAAATATTATCTTTATTTAAAAATATTTTTTTAACAACGATATACAAAATAATAAATTAAGTAAATTTATTCGTGGATTATCAATTATTAAACAGATTCCTCTAAATGAACTAAAATACCGCCAACTTATTTAAGTTTCTTTAAATAATTAAATACTATTTCAGTATTTTACATTTAATTTATAAATAATAGGGTATCTAATCCTAGTTTTTTATTATAATTTATTAATTTCATAATTTTAAAATAAAATTTTACTAAATTAAAATTTCACCTAATAATTCAACATTTATTTTAATATTTTATCTATAAATTTTAATTATACTAACAAAATTTATTTTAAATTTTGTTTAACCGCAACTGCTGGCACAAAATTAGTTTTTAATTCATATATTACTAAATCTTAATTTCTTAAATTTTTTAATATTAATTACTATAAATAAATAAATAATTATTATTAAAATAATTAATAATTCATACAAAAATTTATATGTAAAATAAATAAAAAATAAATATTCTAAACTATAATAATTTTTTTTTATATAAAATATATTAAATATAGATTTTTTTTTTTTTTTTTTTTATATTAAAATATTTAATATAAATTATTAAATATTAAATAATTTCTTTTTCTTTCTTTTCTAATATTAAATTTAAAAATTAATTTAATTATTCATCAATTAATATTCATTTAAATAAAAATATATTAATATATTATTATTAATTTAAAAAAAAATTTATATATATATATATATTTATATACATTAAATTTATATATATATATATATATGATAAATTTAATTTAAAGTTTATTCTTAACCATTGTTAATATTTTTTTATATAAATAATTAAATAATTAATTAAAAATAAGCTAAATTTAAGCTTTTGGGTTCATACCCCAAATATAAAGATTATTCTTTTTTTTAAAGTCTTTAATAAAGTGCCTGATTAAAGGATTATTCTGATAGAATAAATTAAGTAAAATTTTTACCTTTATTATATTTTATAGAATTAAACTATATCTTATAGAATCAAAATCTATTGTGCATCTTACACTAAAATATATTTAATAATTTAATAAGTTATTATAAAAATTTTTTTTTATTTTATATTTATTTAATTTTTAATTCTAATAAAATATTTTTTTTATTTACTTTATTTTTTAGAACTTTAATCTCTATTTCTTCTAATTCATGATTTGGTTGTTGAATTGGTTTGGAAATCAATTTATTAAGATTTATCCCCTTAATTTCTTTACCTAATAATATATTATCTTCAGAAGCCTCATTAAAATACTTTCTTATTCAATCTATTGCTTCAATTAATTTCTTATTTTCTATTTTATTAAAATTATTTTTAATAAAAAATTTTGAATATAATAATATTATTTCTATTATAATTAATTCAACTCTTTTAATAAAAATAGGATCTACCCCTTTTCATTTTTGATTTCCTAATATCATAGAAGGAATATCATGATTTAATAATTTTATTTTAATGACATGACAAAAAATTACCCCCATAATTTTACTATCATATTATTTTAATAAAAATTTTTTAATTATTATTATTATTATAAATTCAGTTATTGGAGCTATTGGAGGATTAAATCAAACTTCTTTACGAAAATTAATAGCTTTTTCCTCAATTAATAATTTGGGATGAATATTATCTTCTATTATAATCAGTGAAAATTTATGAATTTTTTATTTATTCATATATTCTTTTATTATTAGATCAATATGTTTTCTTTTTTATATATTAAATATATTTTTTATCAATCAATTATTTATTTTTAATATAAATTATATAATTAAACTTTTTTTTTTGATTAATTTTTTATCTTTAGGAGGTTTACCTCCTTTCATTGGTTTTTTCCCTAAATGAATTATTATTAATTTTTTATTAATTAATAATTTTTTTTTTATTACTTTTATCTTTGTAATAATAAGATTAATTATATTATTTTTTTATATTCGAATTATTTATTCTTCTTTCATATTTAACTATATAAAATTAAAATGAATAAATTTTTTTATTAAAAATAAATTATTATATTTTATTAATTTTTTTTCTTTTATTTCTATTTCAAGTATAATTTTAAGAACTTTTTTTTTTCTGTAAGGTTTTAAGTTAAATTAAACTAATAGTCTTCAAAATTATTCATAAAGAAATATTCTTTAAGCCTTAGTATTATTTATACTCCTTAAAATTTGCAATTTTATATCATTTTTGAATATAAAGCTTAATAAAAGAGAAAATTTCTCGTTAATAAATTTACAATTTATCGCTTAAATCTCAGCCATTTTATTTATTAATAGCGAAAATGACTTTTCTCAACAAATCATAAAGATATTGGAACTTTATATTTTATTTTTGGTATTTGAGCAGGTATAGTAGGAACATCTTTAAGTCTTTTAATTCGAGCAGAATTAGGAACCCCAGGATCTTTAATTGGAGATGATCAAATTTATAATACTATTGTCACTGGTCATGCTTTTATTATAATTTTTTTTATAGTAATACCTATTATAATTGGTGGATTTGGAAATTGATTAGTACCATTAATATTAGGAGCCCCAGATATAGCCTTCCCCCGAATAAATAATATAAGATTTTGACTTTTACCCCCCTCTTTAACACTTTTAATTTCAAGAAGAATTGTAGAAAGTGGAGCAGGAACAGGATGAACAGTATACCCCCCACTATCTTCTAATATTGCTCATAGAGGAAGATCTGTAGATCTTGCTATCTTCTCATTACACTTAGCTGGAATTTCTTCAATTTTAGGAGCTATTAATTTTATTACTACTATTATTAATATAAAATTAAATGGCTTATCATTTGATCAAATACCATTATTTGTGTGAGCTGTAGGTATTACAGCTCTTTTATTACTTTTATCTTTACCAGTATTAGCAGGAGCTATTACTATATTATTAACTGATCGAAATTTAAATACTTCTTTTTTCGACCCCGCAGGAGGTGGAGACCCTATTTTATATCAACATTTATTTTGATTTTTCGGACATCCAGAAGTTTATATTTTAATTTTACCCGGATTTGGTATAATTTCACATATTATTTCTCAAGAAAGAGGAAAAAAAGAAACATTTGGTTCTTTAGGGATAATTTATGCTATAATAGCAATTGGATTACTAGGATTCGTAGTATGAGCTCATCATATATTTACAGTAGGAATAGATATTGATACTCGAGCTTATTTTACTTCAGCAACTATAATTATTGCTGTACCTACAGGTATTAAAATTTTTAGTTGATTAGCAACTTTACATGGAACTCAAATTAATTACAGACCTTCTATATTATGAAGATTAGGGTTTGTATTTCTTTTTACAGTAGGTGGATTAACTGGAGTAATTTTAGCTAATTCATCAATTGATGTTAGTCTTCATGATACTTATTATGTTGTAGCTCATTTTCATTATGTACTCTCAATAGGAGCAGTATTTGCAATTTTAGGAGGATTTATTCACTGATACCCTTTATTTACTGGTTTATCTATAAACCCTTTTCTTTTAAAAATTCAATTTTTTTCAATATTTATTGGAGTAAACTTAACATTTTTCCCCCAACATTTTTTAGGTTTAGCAGGAATACCTCGACGATACTCTGATTATCCTGATACTTATATTTCTTGAAATATTATTTCATCTCTTGGATCATATATTTCTTTATTAGCTATTATATTAATACTTATTATTATTTGAGAATCAATAATCAACCAACGAATAGTGTTATTTTCTTTAAATTTATCTTCTTCTATTGAATGATATCAAAATCTTCCTCCAGCTGAACACTCATATAATGAACTTCCTATTTTAAGAAACTTCTAATATGACAGATTATATGTAATGGATTTAAACCCCATTTATAAAGGATTTATCCTTTTTTTAGAAATTGCAACATGATCAAACTTTAACCTTCAAAATAGAGCATCTCCTTTAATAGAACAAATCATTTTCTTTCATGACCATACTTTAGTTATTTTAATTATAATTACTATTTTAGTAGGATACTTAATAATTAATTTATTTTTTAATAAATATATTAATCGATTTTTATTAGAAAATCAAATAATTGAATTAATTTGAACTATTTTACCAGCTATTACATTAATTTTTATTGCACTACCTTCATTACGTTTATTATATTTATTAGATGAATTAAATAACCCTTTAATTACTTTAAAATCAATTGGTCATCAATGGTATTGAAGTTATGAATATTCAGATTTTAATAATATCGAATTTGATTCTTATATAATCCCTATCAATGAAATATCTCCCAATAATTTTCGATTATTAGATGTTGATAATCGAATTATTTTACCCATAAATAATCAAATCCGTATTATAGTTACAGCAACAGATGTTATTCATTCTTGAACTATTCCTTCTTTAGGGGTAAAAGTTGATGCTAATCCTGGTCGTTTAAATCAAACTAGATTTTATATAAATCGTCCTGGAATTTTTTTTGGACAATGCTCTGAAATTTGTGGTGCTAATCACAGATTCATACCAATTGTAATTGAAAGAATTTCAATTAAAAATTTTATTAATTGAATTAATAATTATTCATCATTAGATGACTGAAAGCAAGTACTGGTCTCTTAAACCATTTTATAGTAAATTAGCAACTACTTCTAATGAAAATTTAAAGAATTAGTTAAATTTTTATAACATAAATATGTCAAATTTAAATTATTACATACAAGTAATATTCTTTTATTCCACAAATAATACCTATTAATTGATTAATATCTTTTTGTCTTTTTCTTCTAATTTTTATTATATTTAATATTATAAATTATTATATTTTTAGTATTAAAATAAAAACCACTTCCTTAAATAATAAAATTAATTATAAAAATTTTTTTTGAAAATGATAAGTAATTTATTTTCAATTTTTGACCCTTCTACTAATTTATTTAATTTACCTCTAAACTGAGTAAGAACAATAATTGGAATTATATTTATCCCTTATTCTTTTTGATTAATTCCTAATCGACATTTTTTATTTTGAAATTTTATTTTAAATAAACTTCATAATGAATTTAAAACTTTATTAGGAAATAATATCAAATCAAGATCTTCTACTTTTATTTTTGTATCTATATTTTCTTTTGTATTATTTAATAATTTTTTAGGGTTATTTCCTTATATTTTTACTAGTACTAGACATTTAACTCTTTCATTATCTTTATCTTTACCTCTATGATTAAGATTTATATTATATGGATGAATTAATAACACACAACATATATTCATCCATATAATTCCTCAAGGAACTCCTAGTATTCTTATACCTTTTATAGTTTTAATTGAAAATATTAGTAATATTATTCGACCTGGGACATTAGCAGTTCGTTTAACTGCTAATATAATTGCTGGTCATTTATTAATAACATTATTAAGAGGAACAGGATCAATTATACCATCTTACTTAATTCCTATATTAATTATTATTCAAATTTTACTTTTAATCTTAGAATCAGCTGTAGCTATTATTCAATCTTATGTAATTGCAATTTTAAGAACTTTATATTCTAGTGAAGTAAACTAATGAAAATAAATTATAATCATCCATTTCATTTAGTAGATTATAGTCCTTGACCTCTAACAGGAGCTATTGGTGTTATAACGTTAGTTACTGGAATAGTTAAATGATTTCATAATTTTAATATAAATTTATTAATCTTAGGTTACTTTATTGTAATCTTAACAATATATCAATGATGACGAGATATTTGTCGAGAAGGAACTCTTCAAGGTAAACATACTATATTAGTAACAAAAGGATTACGATGAGGAATAATTTTATTTATTATTTCAGAAGTATTCTTTTTTGTTTCTTTTTTTTGAGCTTTTTTCCATAGAAGTCTTTCCCCTAATATTGAAATTGGATCAATTTGACCTCCTATAGGAATTACTCCTTTTAATCCTTTTCAAATTCCTTTATTAAATACTATTATTTTAATTTCATCTGGAGTTACAGTCACTTGAGCTCATCATGCTATTATAGAAAATAATTATTCACAAACTACTCAAGGTTTATTTTTAACTGTATTTTTAGGAATTTACTTCACAATTTTACAAGCCTATGAATATATAGAAGCTCCATTTACTATTGCAGATAGAATTTATGGGTCTACCTTTTTTCTTACAACAGGATTCCATGGTCTTCATGTAATTATTGGAACTATTTTTTTAATAATTTGTTTAATCCGACATTTAAAAAATCATTTTTCTAATAATCATCATTTTGGATTTGAAGCAGCAGCTTGATATTGACATTTTGTCGATGTAGTATGATTATTCCTATATATTTTTATATATTGATGAGCAAATTAATTATTTATATAATATATTTAGTATATTTGATTTCCAATCAAAAGGTTTAATTTAATTTTAATATAAATAATTTTTTCAATTTTATTTTTATCTATTTTAATTATTATTATCTCTAATATTATAATATTATTATCAATTATCTTATCAAAAAAGTCATATATAGATCGAGAAAAATGTTCCCCATTTGAATGTGGATTTGATCCTAAATCTTCTGCTCGAATTCCTTTTTCTTTACATTTTTTCCTAATTACAGTAATTTTTTTAATTTTTGATGTAGAAATTGCATTAATTCTCCCTATTATTCCCCTATTCAATTTAGTAAATTTTCATATTTGATTTAAAATTAGACTTTTCTTTATTATTATTTTATTATTAGGGTTATATCATGAATGAAATCAAAATATACTTAACTGAATAAATTAATAGGATTTTAGTTTAAATAAAACATTTGATTTGCATTCAAAAAATATTGAAATATCAATTTATCTTAGTAAAAAAAATAAGAAGCAATATTTGCATTTAATTTCGACTTAAAAGATAGAGAATAATTCTCCTTATTTAATTGAAACCAAAATAGAGGTATATCACTGTTAATGATAAAATTGAATAAATTATTCCAATTAATAGAAATATAAAGTATAAAATTAAGCTGCTAACTTTATTTTTAGTGGTTAAATTCCATTAATATTTCTTTTATTTATATAGTTTAAATAATAAAAACATTACATTTTCATTGTAAAAATAAAAAAATTTTTTTATAAATAATATTATTTTATTTTATTTAAAGATTAAAATAATCTCCTTAATATCTTCAATATTATGCTCTAATCAAATAAGCTATTTAAAT
>CANNWO010000003.1:35000-39919 GCA_947532085.1 Elegia similella | reverse complement strand
CCTAACCTAACCTAACCTAACCTAACCTAACCTAACCTAACCTAACCTAACCTAACCTAACCTAACCTAACCTAACCTAACCTAACCTAACCTAACCTAACCTAACTAACCTAACCTAACCTAACCTAACCTAACCTAACCTAACCTAACCTAACCTAACCTAACCTAACCTAACCTAACCTAACCTAACCTAACCTAACCTAACCTAACCTAACCTAACCTAACCTAACCTAACCTAACCTAACCTAACCTAACCTAACCTAACCTAACCTAACCTAACCTAACCTAACCTAACCTAACCTAACCTAACCTAACCTAACCTAACCTAACCTAACCTAACCTAACCTAACCTAACCTAACCTAACCTAACCTAACCTAACCTAACCTAACCTAACCTAACCTAACCTAACCTAACCTAACCTAACCTAACCTAACCTAACCTAACCTAACCTAACCTAACCTAACCTAACCTAACCTAACCTAACCTAACCTAACCTAACCTAACCTAACCTAACCTAACCAACACCTAACCTAACCTAACCTAACCTAACCTAACCTAACCTAACCTAACCTAACCTAACCTAACCTAACCTAACCTAACCTAACCTAACCTAACCTAACCTAACCTAACCTAACCTAACCTAACCTAACCTAACCTAACCTAACCTAACCTAACCTAACCTAACCTAACCTAACAACCTAACCTAACCTAACCTAACCTAACCTAACCTAACCTAACCTAACCTAACCTAACCTAACCTAACCTAACCTAACCTAACCTAACCTAACCTAACCTAACCTAACCTAACCTAACCTAACCTAACCTAACCTAACCTAACCTAACCTAACCTAACCTAACCTAACCTAACCTAACCTAACCTAACCTAACCTAACCTAACCTAACCTAACCTAACCTAACCTAACCTAACCTAACCTAACCTAACCTAACCTAACCTAACCTAACCTAACCTAACCTAACCTAACCTAACCTAACCTAACCTAACCTAACCTAACCTAACCTAACCTAACCTAACCTAACCTAACCTAACCTAACCTAACCTAACCTAACCTAACCTAACCTAACCTAACCTAACCTAACCTAACCTAACCTAACCTAACCTAACCTAACCTAACCTAACCTAACCTAACCTAACCTAACCTAACCTAACCTAACCTAACCTAACCTAACCTAACCTAACCTAACCTAACCTAACCTAACCTAACCTAACCTAACCTAACCTAACCTAACCTAACCTAACCTAACCTAACCTAACCTAACCTAACCTAACCTAACCTAACCTAACCTAACCTAACCTAACCTAACCTAACCTAACCTAACCTAACCTAACCTAACCTAACCTAACCTAACCTAACCTAACCTAACCTAACCTAACCTAACCTAACCTAACCTAACCTAACCTAACCTAACCTAACCTAACCTAACCTAACCTAACCTAACCTAACCTAACCTAACCTAACCTAACCTAACCTAACCTAACCTAACCTAACCTAACCTAACCTAACCTAACCTAACCTAACCTAACCTAACCTAACCTAACCTAACCTAACCTAACCTAACCTAACCTAACCTAACCTAACCTAACCTAACCTAACCTAACCTAACCTAACCTAACCTAACCTAACCTAACCTAACCTAACCTAACCTAACCTAACCTAACCTAACCTAACCTAACCTAACCTAACCTAACCTAACCTAACCTAACCTAACCTAACCTAACCTAACCTAACCTAACCTAACCTAACCTAACCTAACCTAACCTAACCTAACCTAACCTAACCTAACCTAACCTAACCTAACCTAACCTAACCTAACCTAACCTAACCTAACCTAACCTAACCTAACCTAACCTAACCTAACCTAACCTAACCTAACCTAACCTAACCTAACCTAACCTAACCTAACCTAACCTAACCTAACCTAACCTAACCTAACCTAACCTAACCTAACCTAACCTAACCTAACCTAACCTAACCTAACCTAACCTAACCTAACCTAACCTAACCTAACCTAACCTAACCTAACCTAACCTAACCTAACCTAACCTAACCTAACCTAACCTAACCTAACCTAACCTAACCTAACCTAACCTAACCTAACCTAACCTAACCTAACCTAACCTAACCTAACCTAACCTAACCTAACCTAACCTAACCTAACCTAACCTAACCTAACCTAACCTAACCTAACCTAACCTAACCTAACCTAACCTAACCTAACCTAACCTAACCTAACCTAACCTAACCTAACCTAACCTAACCTAACCTAACCTAACCTAACCTAACCTAACCTAACCTAACCTAACCTAACCTAACCTAACCTAACCTAACCTAACCTAACCTAACCTAACCTAACCTAACCTAACCTAACCTAACCTAACCTAACCTAACCTAACCTAACCTAACCTAACCTAACCTAACCTAACCTAACCTAACCTAACCTAACCTAACCTAACCTAACCTAACCTAACCTAACCTAACCTAACCTAACCTAACCTAACCTAACCTAACCTAACCTAACCTAACCTAACCTAACCTAACCTAACCTAACCTAACCTAACCTAACCTAACCTAACCTAACCTAACCTAACCTAACCTAACCTAACCTAACCTAACCTAACCTAACCTAACCTAACCTAACCTAACCTAACCTAACCTAACCTAACCTAACCTAACCTAACCTAACCTAACCTAACCTAACCTAACCTAACCTAACCTAACCTAACCTAACCTAACCTAACCTAACCTAACCTAACCTAACCTAACCTAACCTAACCTAACCTAACCTAACCTAACCTAACCTAACCTAACCTAACCTAACCTAACCTAACCTAACCTAACCTAACCTAACCTAACCTAACCTAACCTAACCTAACCTAACCTAACCTAACCTAACCTAACCTAACCTAACCTAACCTAACCTAACCTAACCTAACCTAACCTAACCTAACCTAACCTAACCTAACCTAACCTAACCTAACCTAACCTAACCTAACCTAACCTAACCTAACCTAACCTAACCTAACCTAACCTAACCTAACCTAACCTAACCTAACCTAACCTAACCTAACCTAACCTAACCTAACCTAACCTAACCTAACCTAACCTAACCTAACCTAACCTAACCTAACCTAACCTAACCTAACCTAACCTAACCTAACCTAACCTAACCTAACCTAACCTAACCTAACCTAACCTAACCTAACCTAACCTAACCTAACCTAACCTAACCTAACCTAACCTAACCTAACCTAACCTAACCTAACCTAACCTAACCTAACCTAACCTAACCTAACCTAACCTAACCTAACCTAACCTAACCTAACCTAACCTAACCTAACCTAACCTAACCTAACCTAACCTAACCTAACCTAACCTAACCTAACCTAACCTAACCTAACCTAACCTAACCTAACCTAACCTAACCTAACCTAACCTAACCTAACCTAACCTAACCTAACCTAACCTAACCTAACCTAACCTAACCTAACCTAACCTAACCTAACCTAACCTAACCTAACCTAACCTAACCTAACCTAACCTAACCTAACCTAACCTAACCTAACCTAACCTAACCTAACCTAACCTAACCTAACCTAACCTAACCTAACCTAACCTAACCTAACCTAACCTAACCTAACCTAACCTAACCTAACCTAACCTAACCTAACCTAACCTAACCTAACCTAACCTAACCTAACCTAACCTAACCTAACCTAACCTAACCTAACCTAACCTAACCTAACCTAACCTAACCTAACCTAACCTAACCTAACCTAACCTAACCTAACCTAACCTAACCTAACCTAACCTAACCTAACCTAACCTAACCTAACCTAACCTAACCTAACCTAACCTAACCTAACCTAACCTAACCTAACCTAACCTAACCTAACCTAACCTAACCTAACCTAACCTAACCTAACCTAACCTAACCTAACCTAACCTAACCTAACCTAACCTAACCTAACCTAACCTAACCTAACCTAACCTAACCTAACCTAACCTAACCTAACCTAACCTAACCTAACCTAACCTAACCTAACCTAACCTAACCTAACCTAACCTAACCTAACCTAACCTAACCTAACCTAACCTAACCTAACCTAACCTAACCTAACCTAACCTAACCTAACCTAACCTAACCTAACCTAACCTAACCTAACCTAACCTAACCTAACCTAACCTAACCTAACCTAACCTAACCTAACCTAACCTAACCTAACCTAACCTAACCTAACCTAACCTAACCTAACCTAACCTAACCTAACCTAACCTAACCTAACCTAACCTAACCTAACCTAACCTAACCAAAAGATCGGTGAAGCCGTTACCTATGCCAGCATCGCTGCTGGCAAACCTGCTCTCTCCAGTGTCGCCGCGGGAAGGAAAGAAACCCTTCATACGATAGTGGTTTCCTCCAAAAACGAATCTGACACTGGGGAGAATGTATTTGAAAAGGTAAGGAAGGTAGTAGATGCCAAGGAGGGATGGGTGGAGGTTAGGAGAGTAAGAAAGGCCAAAGACGCCAAGGTAATAATTGGCTTGGCCACAAAAGGGGATAGGGATAAGTTAAGGGAAAAGCTACAATGCGTAAACTCCTTCAGCGTTGAGGAAGTAAAGAACCGAGACCCGCTTCTGATTTGTATAGGCGTCCTCAATTCGAACTCGGATGAGGACATAATTAAGGCCTATAGAAATCAGAACAGGGACGTATTCCGCGGCCTCGACGCTGAAGAAGACAGGGTAACAATTAGGTATAAGAAAAAGGCTAGGAACCCTTTGACGAGCCACGTCGTGCTGAGCGTGTCGCCGTCTATTTGGGCCAGAACTCTGGAAAGAGGAACGGTCCAAATAGATATGCAGACTATTAGGGTGCTGGACCAATCACCGCTGGTACA
>CANNWO010000003.1:0-30000 GCA_947532085.1 Elegia similella | reverse complement strand
CCTAACCTAACCTAACCTAACCTAACCTAACCTAACCTAACCTAACCTAACCTAACCTAACCTAACCTAACCTAACCTAACCTAACCTAACCTAACCTAACCTAACCTAACCTAACCTAACCTAACCTAACCTAACCTAACCTAACCTAACCTAACCTAACCTAACCTAACCTAACCTAACCTAACCTAACCTAACCTAACCTAACCTAACCTAACCTAACCTAACCTAACCTAACCTAACCTAACCTAACCTAACCTAACCTAACCTAACCTAACCTAACCTAACCTAACCTAACCTAACCTAACCTAACCTAACCTAACCTAACCTAACCTAACCTAACCTAACCTAACCTAACCTAACCTAACCTAACCTAACCTAACCTAACCTAACCTAACCTAACCTAACCTAACCTAACCTAACCTAACCTAACCTAACCTAACCTAACCTAACCTAACCTAACCTAACCTAACCTAACCTAACCTAACCTAACCTAACCTAACCTAACCTAACCTAACCTAACCTAACCTAACCTAACCTAACCTAACCTAACCTAACCTAACCTAACCTAACCTAACCTAACCTAACCTAACCTAACCTAACCTAACCTAACCTAACCTAACCTAACCTAACCTAACCTAACCTAACCTAACCTAACCTAACCTAACCTAACCTAACCTAACCTAACCTAACCTAACCTAACCTAACCTAACCTAACCTAACCTAACCTAACCTAACCTAACCTAACCTAACCTAACCTAACCTAACCTAACCTAACCTAACCTAACCTAACCTAACCTAACCTAACCTAACCTAACCTAACCTAACCTAACCTAACCTAACCTAACCTAACCTAACCTAACCTAACCTAACCTAACCTAACCTAACCTAACCTAACCTAACCTAACCTAACCTAACCTAACCTAACCTAACCTAACCTAACCTAACCTAACCTAACCTAACCTAACCTAACCTAACCTAACCTAACCTAACCTAACCTAACCTAACCTAACCTAACCTAACCTAACCTAACCTAACCTAACCTAACCTAACCTAACCTAACCTAACCTAACCTAACCTAACCTAACCTAACCTAACCTAACCTAACCTAACCTAACCTAACCTAACCTAACCTAACCTAACCTAACCTAACCTAACCTAACCTAACCTAACCTAACCTAACCTAACCTAACCTAACCTAACCTAACCTAACCTAACCTAACCTAACCTAACCTAACCTAACCTAACCTAACCTAACCTAACCTAACCTAACCTAACCTAACCTAACCTAACCTAACCTAACCTAACCTAACCTAACCTAACCTAACCTAACCTAACCTAACCTAACCTAACCTAACCTAACCTAACCTAACCTAACCTAACCTAACCTAACCTAACCTAACCTAACCTAACCTAACCTAACCTAACCTAACCTAACCTAACCTAACCTAACCTAACCTAACCTAACCTAACCTAACCTAACCTAACCTAACCTAACCTAACCTAACCTAACCTAACCTAACCTAACCTAACCTAACCTAACCTAACCTAACCTAACCTAACCTAACCTAACCTAACCTAACCTAACCTAACCTAACCTAACCTAACCTAACCTAACCTAACCTAACCTAACCTAACCTAACCTAACCTAACCTAACCTAACCTAACCTAACCTAACCTAACCTAACCTAACCTAACCTAACCTAACCTAACCTAACCTAACCTAACCTAACCTAACCTAACCTAACCTAACCTAACCTAACCTAACCTAACCTAACCTAACCTAACCTAACCTAACCTAACCTAACCTAACCTAACCTAACCTAACCTAACCTAACCTAACCTAACCTAACCTAACCTAACCTAACCTAACCTAACCTAACCTAACCTAACCTAACCTAACCTAACCTAACCTAACCTAACCTAACCTAACCTAACCTAACCTAACCTAACCTAACCTAACCTAACCTAACCTAACCTAACCTAACCTAACCTAACCTAACCTAACCTAACCTAACCTAACCTAACCTAACCTAACCTAACCTAACCTAACCTAACCTAACCTAACCTAACCTAACCTAACCTAACCTAACCTAACCTAACCTAACCTAACCTAACCTAACCTAACCTAACCTAACCTAACCTAACCTAACCTAACCTAACCTAACCTAACCTAACCTAACCTAACCTAACCTAACCTAACCTAACCTAACCTAACCTAACCTAACCTAACCTAACCTAACCTAACCTAACCTAACCTAACCTAACCTAACCTAACCTAACCTAACCTAACCTAACCTAACCTAACCTAACCTAACCTAACCTAACCTAACCTAACCTAACCTAACCTAACCTAACCTAACCTAACCTAACCTAACCTAACCTAACCTAACCTAACCTAACCTAACCTAACCTAACCTAACCTAACCTAACCTAACCTAACCTAACCTAACCTAACCTAACCTAACCTAACCTAACCTAACCTAACCTAACCTAACCTAACCTAACCTAACCTAACCTAACCTAACCTAACCTAACCTAACCTAACCTAACCTAACCTAACCTAACCTAACCTAACCTAACCTAACCTAACCTAACCTAACCTAACCTAACCTAACCTAACCTAACCTAACCTAACCTAACCTAACCTAACCTAACCTAACCTAACCTAACCTAACCTAACCTAACCTAACCTAACCTAACCTAACCTAACCTAACCTAACCTAACCTAACCTAACCTAACCTAACCTAACCTAACCTAACCTAACCTAACCTAACCTAACCTAACCTAACCTAACCTAACCTAACCTAACCTAACCTAACCTAACCTAACCTAACCTAACCTAACCTAACCTAACCTAACCTAACCTAACCTAACCTAACCTAACCTAACCTAACCTAACCTAACCTAACCTAACCTAACCTAACCTAACCTAACCTAACCTAACCTAACCTAACCTAACCTAACCTAACCTAACCTAACCTAACCTAACCTAACCTAACCTAACCTAACCTAACCTAACCTAACCTAACCTAACCTAACCTAACCTAACCTAACCTAACCTAACCTAACCTAACCTAACCTAACCTAACCTAACCTAACCTAACCTAACCTAACCTAACCTAACCTAACCTAACCTAACCTAACCTAACCTAACCTAACCTAACCTAACCTAACCTAACCTAACCTAACCTAACCTAACCTAACCTAACCTAACCTAACCTAACCTAACCTAACCTAACCTAACCTAACCTAACCTAACCTAACCTAACCTAACCTAACCTAACCTAACCTAACCTAACCTAACCTAACCTAACCTAACCTAACCTAACCTAACCTAACCTAACCTAACCAAAATTTTGTGTTCGCGAATCTTAATCTGTTTTAGCTGCCGCGTATATATCCATTAGCTTACCCCAAAATAATAGTATTTCAATAGAAAGAACCTACCTTCACCTGTTAAATCACCTAATACTTACCCATTTGCATATATCTCAAATTTGGTCATTTTTACAGCTGTTTTTCGCTCCTAACATATATATCTTCTACTTTTTTCTACCTGGTACTGGTATTTCATCTTCCTCTAGCCGCCCCGCGTCGATTTGTAGCGTTTCCGCCGCAAACCGGCAAAAGATCTGCCCTCCAGGCCTCCTGTAGTGATTTCAAAGTTTCAAAAATCAACATTTTGTTCGATCACCAAAAATTTTCTCTTGAAAGTAGTTCAGTTTACATTCGTTTTCAGTGCCTCCCGTCACGCCGCGTCGTTTGACGTATCATTTATCAAAATCGGCTCAGTAGTTTCTGAATTATTAAGGATTTTCTGATATTTAGGTATCAAAAAGTCTACCTAAGGCGAGTTTACGTAAATCGATTTCAAATTTTGTGTTCGCGAATCTTAATCTGTTTTAGCTGCCGCGTATATATCCATTAGCTTACCCCAAAATAATAGTATTTCAATAGAAAGAACCTACCTTCACCTGTTAAATCACCTAATACTTACCCATTTGCATATATCTCAAATTTGGTCATTTTTACAGCTGTTTTTCGCTCCTAACATATATATCTTCTACTTTTTTCTACCTGGTACTGGTATTTCATCTTCCTCTAGCCGCCCCGCGTCGATTTGTAGCGTTTCCGCCGCAAACCGGCAAAAGATCTGCCCTCCAGGCCTCCTGTAGTGATTTCAAAGTTTCAAAAATCAACATTTTGTTCGATCACCAAAAATTTTCTCTTGAAAGTAGTTCAGTTTACATTCGTTTTCAGTGCCTCCCGTCACGCCGCGTCGTTTGACGTATCATTTATCAAAATCGGCTCAGTAGTTTCTGAATTATTAAGGATTTTCTGATATTTAGGTATCAAAAAGTCTACCTAAGGCGAGTTTACGTAAATCGATTTCAAATTTTGTGTTCGCGAATCTTAATCTGTTTTAGCTGCCGCGTATATATCCATTAGCTTACCCCAAAATAATAGTATTTCAATAGAAAGAACCTACCTTCACCTGTTAAATCACCTAATACTTACCAATACTTACCCATTTGCATATATCTCAAATTTGGTCATTTTTACAGCTGTTTTTCGCTCCTAACATATATATCTTCTACTTTTTTCTACCTGGTACTGGTATTTCATCTTCCTCTAGCCGCCCCGCGTCGATTTGTAGCGTTTCCGCCGCAAACCGGCAAAAGATCTGCCCTCCAGGCCTCCTGTAGTGATTTCAAAGTTTCAAAAATCAACATTTTGTTCGATCACCAAAAATTTTCTCTTGAAAGTAGTTCAGTTTACATTCGTTTTCAGTGCCTCCCGTCACGCCGCGTCGTTTGACGTTTCATTTATCAAAATCGGCTCAGTAGTTTCTGAATTATTAAGGATTTTCGGCAAAAAATCGCCCTCCCACCCACCCTTAATTCATCAGGCAGGTAAACTCGGACGCCTATATAGGAAAAATAAGTTTTCAAAATGGTAGTGTCAAGGTCGCCCACTAGGAAGGACGATCAAATGTCATCATTTTCGCAGACCAGAAATGAGTCTCCGGGCCCCGTTGTGGTTGCTGCCTCTCCCGAGGAAATTATCCCAGCGGTGGCCGGGACAACCTCCCAAACGCCTCCTCTTAATGATCAGATTGGACTGGAATCTACCAATCCACCTCTGAGCCAGGACCCCACTACATCTTCCATATCCGAGTCCACCTCTACCTCTGTAAAACCTGCAGTCCCAGCAAAATCAAAAACTAAAAACACCGAAGTCGAGCTGCCGGCACGAGCCGAAGATGTGGTCCACATGGACTCCTATGTGGCGGCAGTAACTAAATTAACTTATAGTATTAATAAGTCGGTAAACGAAGGCAAAAGTGTTACAGCCTATAATAAGAAAATGATCGCCGCCGCTGCGCAGGAGATCCAGAAGGCCACCCAAATGATTGTCAAAATTACCGCGGCCGCACCCTCACTCAAGAAGCCTGTAGATTCTTCTCGTTCCCCCTCACTAGAGCAAATAAAAGAAACTGTAGCCATGACCGTAAGTGAGGTTTTGGCATCGACGTCACGGAAAACAGGGAACCCCATACCCCCACAATCCCCGCTCTCCGAGCCAACTACAGCGGAGAAAGAGACAGAGGCCAGACTGTTAAAACAGTTGGAAGTAAACGCGAAACTGGTTGAGGAGAGCAATAGGAAAATACAGGAGTTTAACGAGAGAGTGACAGCCCTGATGGATGCCGGGGAGGCGATGACAACATACGCCAATGTAACCGCAGGACAAGCCCGGGACACCAGCACCATCACCAAACGCGGCACGCTCCACTCCGTCAAGGTGACGTCCGTTGATGAGACGGAAACAGGAGAGGAAGTGTTGAGCAAGGTAAGAGGCGCCGTAGATGCGAAGGAGGGCTGGATCGAAGTGCGGAATGTGAGGAAGGCCAAAGATAGGAAAGTCATCATAGGTCTGGCTACAAAGGAAGAGAGGGAGAAGCTGAAAAAACGCCTTCAAAAGGAAAACTCCCAGCTCAACGTCGAGGACATCGAGAACAAAGATCCGCAGCTAGTGCTTAGAGGAGTCCTCTCCGTACATAAGGACGAGGATGTCATAAAAGCGTTTAGGAATCAGAATAAGGATATTGTACGTGGACTCGACGAAAGCGAGAGTAGAATAATAATAAAGTACAGGCGCAAGGCGAGAAATCCTCACACAAACCACATCGTGATGAGCGTCGCGCCAACTATTTGGCAAAGGGCGACCGCAAGAGCTGCAGTACAAATAGATCTGCAGACGATAGAGGTGGAGGACCAGTCACCGCTGGTCCAGTGCACTCGCTGTCTAGGCTACGGCCATAGCAAGCGCTTTTGCAGTGAACCGGCGGACCTGTGTAGCCACTGCGGTGGTCCGCACATGAGGACCGAGTGCGCCGAATGGTTGGCAAGAGAGCCCCCGAAATGTCACAACTGCTTCAAAGCTGAGCTAGAGCAAACGGCGCATAACGCCTTCAGTATGGCCTGCCCCATACGTAGGAAGTGGGACGCATTGGCCCGCTCAACTGTAGCGTATTGCTAAGGGCAGCCAGGAGAAGAAAATCCACTATCGAGTGGCGCAAGCAAATCTTCAACGCAAAAGGTTAGCCACAAATGAAATATTTGTGGAGGCCGAAAAAAGGGGAATAGCGATAGCGCTGCTGCAAGAGCCCTACATTGGAGCAGGAAGAGAGGTAAAAGGAGCTAGAGGGATGCGGGTGTTCCAAAACACCGGGAATAAAGAGGGAGTTGTGAAAGCTGCGATTATGATATTCGACCAATCCTTGAGCGTCACGCAATACCCAGAACTTACTACCAACAACATTGCGGTAGTAGGGATAAAAATAGGTAAGTGGAACATCACGTTTGTCTCCTTTTACTTTGAGGGAGAATTACCACTAGACCCCTACCTCGAACATCTCACAAAAATAAAAAACAAAGTAGGTACCAACAACCTAGTCATCGCAGGGGATTCAAATTCAAAAAGCTCCTGGTGGGGAAGTCCATTCACGGAAGAGAGAGGGGAAACAGTCCTGGCGGCCTTCGAAGAACTTGATTTAACTGTACTAAATACGGGAGAAATTCCGACCTTTGACACTATTCGGGGGGGTAAACGCTACACTAGTTTCGTTGACATTACGGCGTGTGCAACGAACTTGCTGGACCTGGTAGATGACTGGCGCGTGGATGAGAGTCTTACAACAGCGGACCACAACGGTATTCAATTCAACATATATACAGAAAGGAAAATTGGAATACATGTAGAAAGAACAACACGAATTTACAATACAAAGAAGGCGAATTGGTCCGAGTTCCGCGAAAAGATAAAACAAACCACGCAGGAAAAAGACATAACCATCGAAACAGTCAGAAACGCACAGTCTACCGAACAGATAGAGGAATTGATCAAAAAATACACTGAAGCCATCACTGCTGCATGTGAGCACGCAATACCTAAAAAGAAAACTAGAGAAAAACTTACCTTGCCGTGGTGGTCCGAAGAACTCGCAAAGATGAAGCACGAAGTCGCCACTAGGAAGCGCAGAATCCGTTGCGCAGCCCCAGTTAGAAGAGCGAAGGTCGTCGGGGAGTACCTGGAAAGTAAAAAAGCATATGAGGAAAGAGCAGCCAAGGCACAGGTCAACAGCTGGAAAGAATTTTGCGAAAAACAAGATAAAGAAGGCGTTTGGGAAGGGATATATAGGGTCATAGGAAGGGTTACTAAGAGAGGAGAAGACCTACCGCTGGAAAAAGACGGAAAGCCCCTGGACATGGCGGGCTCGGTCTCGCTTCTGGCCGATACCTTCTATCCAAGGGATTCGGACATAGGCGAGAGTGAGCACCATGCACAGGTCCGATTAAAAGCCGACAAAGCGAATGAAGACGAGCAAGGAAACTCTTGCGAGCCTCCATTCACAATGCTGGAACTAAGGCGAGCTAGCGAGTCCTTCAACCAAAAGAAAGCGCCAGGAAAAGACGGCTTTACTGCGGACATATGCCGAAACGCGATTGAGAGTGATCCGGACATCTTTCTATCACTGCTTAATAAATGCCTGGAGCTGTACTACTTCCCACAGCCCTGGAAAGAGGCAATAGTGGTGGTCCTAAAGAAGCCCGGGAAAGACAGTTATACGACCCCAAAATCCCTTAGACCGATAGGCTTGCTGTCAGTAATGGGCAAGATAAATGAAAAGATGGTCATGAACAGACTAAAGCACCACCTCCTACCCAGAATAAGCAACAACCAATACGGCTTCATGCCACAAAAAAGCACCGAAGACTCCCTCTATACCTTAATGAAACATATTCGTAGTAAACTTGACCAAAAGAAAATGGTCACAGTGGTTTCATTGGATATAGAGGGAGCCTTCGACAATGCATGGTGGCCAGCAATAAAGGTGAGATTGGCTGAGGAGGGGTGCCCAGTTGGTATCAGAAGGCTCATAAATAGTTACCTAACCGACAGAAAAGTAACAGTTAGATATGGCGGATCAGAAGCAAGCAGAGACACCAATAAGGGATGCGTACAGGGTTCCATTGGAGGACCTATCCTGTGGAACTTAGTGCTCGATTCCCTATTGAGAAGTCTGGACTCCACTGGGACGTACTGTCAGGCGTTTGCGGACGATGTTGTCCTGATCTTCGACGGTGAAACGGCATTAGAGATAGAGGCGCGTGCAAATGCGGCCCTCGAACATGTCCGGCGGTGGGGTGTCAATAATAAGCTTAAGTTTGCGCCCCATAAAACCAGCGCTATGGTAATTACAAGGAAGCTGAAATATGACACCCCGCGGCTGAGCATGGGCGGGGAAAGCATTTCCATGGCCAATGAAATCAAAATATTAGGTGTCACCGTGGATAGCAAGATGACATTTAACACACATGTCGCAAACGTCTGCCGCAAAGCAATTGGTGTCTATAAACAATTGAGTAGAGCAGCCAAGGCAAGCTGGGGCCTACAACCCGAGGTCATAAGAATCATCTACACAGCCACGGTGGAGCCCATTGTCCTTTACGCGGCCAGTGTGTGGGCACCGGCAGCGGACAAAATTGGCGTGCAGAAGGCACTGGCAACTGTGCAGAGGGGCCTAGCCCAAAAAATATGTAAGGCCTACCGAACGGTCTCCCTGAACTCGGCGCTCCTGTTAGCTGGCCTTCTTCCTCTTGATCTCAGAGTAAAGGAGGCCGCCTTGCTTTATGAGATCAAGAGGGGGATACGTCCGCCGGGACTGGGGGACAGGGAGATCGAACGGATGGCAATAGCCACTGATGCTGCTCACCCCGCCGAACAAATCAGCCTTGAGTTCAAATGCCTGGTCGACCAGGAGCAAGTTGACGCAAATAGCGATTACCAAATTAGAATTTTCACGGATGGTAGCAAGATTGACGGGGGGGTCGGGGCAGCCCTGTCTATATGGACAGGACAAGCCGAAACCCGAACCGTCAAACTTTGTCTACCATCCTACTGTACCGTATACCAGGCAGAACTCTTGGCGATTTGCGAAGCGGTGAGAAGAGCCAAAAAACATAATGCGAGTAGCTTTGGTGTCTACAGCGACTCCATGTCCGCACTGCAGACCGTAACAAACCCAGGTTCACTCCACCCGTTAGCTGTAGAAACAAGGAAAAATGTCAAAGACATCTTTACACAGAACAAAAAAATATCCTTGTTTTGGATCAAAGCGCACGCGGGTTTGGAGGGGAACGACAGAGCGGACCAACTAGCAAAAGAAGCCGCTGGAGACACCAAAAGGAAAGCACACTATGACCTGTGCCCAGTATCGTACGTCAAGCGTATGATCCGTATGGAATCAACGCAGAAATGGAACGAAAGGTACAAGAAGGGTGAAACGGCCACAACGACAAAGCTATTCTTTCCCGACGCTGCCAATGCCTACAAGGTGATCCGAGAGATAGAGCCGAGTGGTCTGATTACTCAGCTTTTCACCGGCCACGGAGGGATGGCCCAGTACCTCCACAGATTCAAAATAAAAAATAGCCCGTCTTGTATTTGCGACCCCGAAATGCAGGAAACAATACCGCATATAATAATAGAGTGTCCGATCTTCGGAGCCAGGAGACAAGACTTAGAGCATAAAATTAACTGTAAATTAAAATTAGAAAATATAAAAGATATCATTGTTAGTAAAGAAAAATTTGAATTTTTAAATTATTGTCGAACAATTATAGAAATAGTTAACAAAAGAAACAAAACGTAAATAAAATAGGATGTAATAAAATTGAAAAATATATTTGTATATTATGATTTATATATGTATATATATATATATATATATTGTATATATGTACCAGAAAGACTAAAGTAAAAGAATAGAATGAAGACAAAACGTATATGGGACTCTCACCCGCATAAAGAGAACCAGATGAAGAATGAGGCATGAAAGTGCGAGAGAAATACCTGCGAGAAATTGTATAAAAGAATAAAAATAGAGTAGAAACATACTCCGATTACGTTGGAGATGTATTAATAAAAAAAAAAAAAAAAAAAAAAAAAAAAAAAACCTAACCTAACCTAACCTAACCTAACCTAACCTAACCTAACCTAACCTAACCTAACCTAACCTAACCTAACCTAACCTAACCTAACCTAACCTAACCTAACCTAACCTAACCTAACCTAACCTAACCTAACCTAACCTAACCTAACCTAACCTAACCTAACCTAACCTAACCTAACCTAACCTAACCTAACCTAACCTAACCTAACCTAACCTAACCTAACCTAACCTAACCTAACCTAACCTAACCTAACCTAACCTAACCTAACCTAACCTAACCTAACCTAACCTAACCTAACCTAACCTAACCTAACCTAACCTAACCTAACCTAACCTAACCTAACCTAACCTAACCTAACCTAACCTAACCTAACCTAACCTAACCTAACCTAACCTAACCTAACCTAACCTAACCTAACCTAACCTAACCTAACCTAACCTAACCTAACCTAACCAAATTAACTGTAAATTAAAATTAGAAAATATAAAAGATATCATTGTTAGTAAAGAAAAATTTGAATTTTTAAATTATTGTCGAACAATTATAGAAATAGTTAACAAAAGAAACAAAACGTAAATAAAATAGGATGTAATAAAATTGAAAAATATATTTGTATATTATGATTTATATATGTATATATATATTGTATATATGTACCAGAAAGACTAAAGTAAAAGAATAGAATGAAGACAAAACGTATATGGGACTCTCACCCGCATAAAGAGAACCAGATGAAGAATGAGGCATGAAAGTGCGAGAGAAATACCTGCGAGAAATTGTATAAAAGAATAAAAATAGAGTAGAAACATACTCCGATTACGTTGGAGATGTATTAATAAAAAAAAAAAAAAAAAAAAAAAAAAAAAAAAAAAAAAAAAAAAAAAAACCTAACCTAACCTAACCTAACCTAACCTAACCTAACCTAACCTAACCTAACCTAACCTAACCTAACCTAACCTAACCTAACCTAACCTAACCTAACCTAACCTAACCTAACCTAACCTAACCTAACCTAACCTAACCTAACCTAACCTAACCTAACCTAACCTAACCTAACCTAACCTAACCTAACCTAACCTAACCTAACCTAACCTAACCTAACCTAACCTAACCTAACCTAACCAAGAAGCATCGGGGAATGGGAATGCGGAACAAACGCATTGGCTGACATTTCCCCGGTTACATCCAAGACAACGCAGGCTGGACCTGCGGCCCCAAAGGCGAAACAAATACAGATGCAGGAAGGGAAAGACTCGACAAAACAGGTGCAAGCTGAACCAAGCGGCTCCCCAAAAGCAACATATAAAACGAAAACATCAGAAGCAAAGGCCTGCTTGAGTAAAGCTAAACTGCACCTTAACAATTCGAGGAATCTGAGAGCCGACATAAAGGCCGGTGTTACCAAAGCTGTCGAGAGACTGTACCAGCTAGTGAAGGAATGTGAAGAGGAAGTAAAAGTAAAGTCAGGGTCTACTCCAAACCAAAAAACACAAGAACCTGAAATTGGAAACACACAGAATGAAGTAGAAGTTGGAAGAAAGCTGCTGGTACAGTTGGAAGAAAATGGGAAACTCGTAGCGGAAAACAATAAACACATGCAAGACCTTAAAACCATGCTGGAACAACAGAAGGAAACGCTTACGAAATCCACCTACGCAGGAGTACTGACAAACAGCAAACTGCCGCAACCAACCCAACCGGAACGAGGCGCTCTGCACTCTATAGTAATCTCCTCAAACGACGACTCTGAAACGGGAGAGGAAGTACTTACTAAAGTGAGGGAGGCAGTGGATGCTAAGGACGGGTGGGTCAAAGTAGAAAAGGTGCGTAGAGCGAGGGATAGAAAGATAGTCATGAGTTGCAGCACGGAAGAAGAAAGAAGAAAGGTGAGAGAGAGGATAGAACATTCGGGAAAAAACCTCAGGGTCGAGGATGTAAAGAATAAGGATCCACTTCTGATATTAAGAGGCGTTCTCTCGCAACACACCGACGAGGAGGTAATAAAAGCGATTAGGAATCAAAATAAACACATTTTTGACAGCCTCGAAAAAGACGAAAACAGGATTGAGATCAAATATAGGAAGAAGGCCAGAAATCCCCACACTTGCCACATCATCATCAGTACCTCCCCGAGGGTATGGCGAAGAATAGTTAGCGCGGAAATTGTACGTATCGATCTGCAAATCATTAGGGCAGAAGATCAGTCCCCCCTAGTGCAGTGCTCGCGCTGCCTAGGATATGGACACAGCAGGCGGTACTGCAAGGATGCGGCAGACCTGTGTAGCCACTGTGGAGGCACCCACTTGAAGAGCGAGTGCCCGGACTGGCGAACAGGAGGAGTGCCTACTTGCCGTAACTGCAAACACGCCGAAATGGCTCGCGTCGAACACAACGCTTTTGACAATGAGTGTCCGATTAGGAGGCGTTGGGACGCAATAGCGAGGGCAACAATAGCATACTGCTAAGGGCACCCTGGGCACTCTAAACGCTTACCATATCATTCAGGCCAACCTACAGAGAAAAAAGCTCGCCACCAACGAATTGTTCACAGAAGCAACCAAGAGGAGTACCGCAATCGCTCTGATTCAAGAACCCTACACAGGAAATGCCGCACAAATGGGGAGTCGCCAGGGCACAAGAATATTTCAATGCGCCGGTGAAGCAACCGTTAAAGCGGCTATAGTGGTGTTTAACCCAGACCTGGACATAATCCAACACCCAGAACTAACAACCCCGAACATAGTCGTTGTGGAAGCACGCACCAGCGCATGGAAAATAACCCTCGTGTCATACTACTTTGAGCCGGACGCACCCCTAGAACCATACTTGGAAGAGATGGGCCAGATAGCCAGAATATTTCACACAAGAACAATAATCGGCGGGGACTCAAACTCAAAAAGCATATGGTGGGGAAGCCCTAAAAACGACCCTAGGGGAGGACAGATGGCGGAGACCCTCCACCAATTAGATTTTCATGTATTAAATACGGGAGATACTCCAACATTTGATACAATTAGGGGAAACTCTAGAATAACCAGCTATGTAGACGTGACGGCATGCACATCGGACATGATAGGCTATATAGACAACTGGAAAGTAGTAGAAGACCTCACCAGTGCGGATCACAACGGGATGACATTTAACTTAAACCTTAAAAGAGCCAAGGGAATAAATATAGAAAGAACAACTAGGATCTATAATACAAGGAAAGCAAATTGGACATTATTTCAAGAACAAATAAATCAGCTGAAAATAAAATATAAACTTACAAAGGAACACATATTGCAAATAACTAATAATGAAAAAACTGAAGAAGCAATAGAGAGTTATAATAAACTAATAACAGAAGTATGTATAAAGGTTATCCCAAAAAAGAAGAAGAGACAAATATATAAATCTCCATGGTGGTCCGAAGAGCTGGAAAAAATGAAAAAGCAAGTAGCCACTTACAAAAGAAGAATCCGGTGTGCAGCGCCCGACCGAAGAGAACTGGTGGTCCAAAGGTACCTGGAACAAAAAGAAAAATATGAAACAGAGGTTGTAAACAAACAAACACAGAGTTGGAGGGAATTTTGCGGGAAACAGGACCGGGAGGGACTCTGGGAAGGGATATATAGGGTACTGTCAAGGACGACTGAAAGGGGGGAGGACCAGCTGTTGGAAAAGGGGGGGAAAACGCTCGATGCGAGGGAATCGGCGGAGCTGCTGGCTGAGACCTTCTACCCAGGGGACTCGGAAGCAGAGGACAACGAATCACATCGCCGGATCAGAGAAATGGCGGAAAAAGTAAATGAGGGAAACCATACAATGGAATGCGATCCACCATTTACGATGCTAGAACTCGAGACGGCGATGAACTCGTTTAATCCGAAGAAAGCCCCTGGAGTTGAGGGTTTCACCGCAGACATATGCGTAAATGCCATAAAATCCGACCCTGAGCTTTACCTGGGCCTGATAAATAAATGTCTTAAGTATCATTGTTTTCCGAGGTTGTGGAAGGAAGCACTAGTGGTTATCCTCCGCAAACCCGGAAGGGATGATTACAAAGTACCAAAGTCATATAGACCCATAGGGCTCTTGCCTATTTTAGGCAAGATCTATGAGAAAATGTTGGTTGCCCGACTCAGGTATCATCTCCTACCAAGGTTCAGTATCCGCCAGTATGGCTTTATGCCTCAAAGGTGCACCGAGGACTCCCTCTATACCCTAATGCAACATATCCATGACAAGCTGAAGCAAAAGAAGCTCGTAACAGTAGTGTCGCTGGATATAGAGGGGGCCTTCGACGGAGCCTGGTGGCCAATGATTAAACTCCGTCTGGCGGAAGAAAAATGCCCTGTAAATATAAGACGAACTATCGACAGTTACCTTACAGACCGACACGTCACTATTAGATATGGGGGAGAAGAGGCCCGCAAGGCAACAATGAAAGGGTGTGTACAGGGCTCCATAGCTGGGCCCCTTTTATGGAACCTACTCCTAGATCCCCTCCTGAAAGAGCTCGAGCGACGCGGTGTATATGCCCAAGCTTTTGCGGATGACGTCGTCCTGGCGTTTGATGGCGATACTGCAATCCAAATAGAGAGTCAAGCCAATGACATACTCCGCCGTGTAAGGGCGTGGGGCGTCACTAACAAACTCAATTTTGCCAGTAACAAGACCAAAGTAATGCTTATAACCAGGAAATTGAAATACGACGAACCACGCCTAAGCATGGGGGGTGTCTCATTGACAATGACCAACGAAATTAAATTATTGGGACTGACCATCGATGATAAATTAACATTTAAGTCACATATTCAAAATACGTGTAAAAAGGCCCTGAACGTTTATCAAAAACTGGCCAGAGCCGCAAAAGCAAACTGGGGACTCAACCCAGACGTAATAAGAACGATATACACCGCGGCGGTCGAGCCAATACTTCTGTATGCCGCGAGTGCCTGGGCGCCGGCAGCTAATAGAGTCGGAATACAGAAAAGACTTAACACTGTGCAGCGGGGATTTGCACAGAAAATGTGCAAATCTTATCGTACGGTCTCTCGGAACTCGGCACTGGTCCTGGCTGGACTGCTCCCGATTGATCTCCGTATACGCGAAGCAGCTTCGCTGTACGAGATCAAAAAGGGGGTGGTGCAGCCCGGACCAGTGGACGGGGAAATCGAGACCATGGTGTCGGCACTGGAGGCCCCCCACCCAGCGTCAAACGTTGCAAGATCCTTCACTCTCTTAGAAAACCAAGCCGAGGTTGAGGCGAATAGTAACTATGAGGTGAGGATCTTCACCGACGGCAGTAGTATTGACGGTGGGGTGGGGGCCGCTCTGTCCATCTGGGTCGGAGATCGAGAATCTCGAGCAATCAAGCTCCGTCTGTCTCCGTATTGTACGGTGTACCAGGCGGAGCTATTGGCAATATACGAGGCGACAAGATGGGCAAGGAAGAGCAGTGCAAACGCCATTGGCATTTATAGTGACTCTATGTCCGCCTTACAAACGCTTGTAAACCTCGCTTCCCTCCATCCCCTCGCGGTTAAAGCCAGGGAAAACTTGAATAGTGTTTCTCAACAGAAAGTTATATCACTCTTCTGGATAAAAGCGCACGCGGGGCTGGAGGGAAACGAGAGGGCGGACAAATTAGCAAAAGAGGCAGCACAGAGACTAAAAAAGCAGCCGGATTACGATCTGTGTCCTATCTCGTTCGCGAAGCGAAACCTTCGCAAGGAATCGCTTCGCGAATGGGATCTTAGGTACGAGCGTGGCGAAACTGCGTCAACAACAAAAGTGTTTTTTCCCACGGCTTCAACGGCCTATAAAATAATTAGAAAAATGACGATGAACAGTGTAGCCGCGCAAGTACTAACAGGGCACGGTGGGTTCTCCGAATATTTGCATAGATTCAAATGTAAGGGGGACCCATCGTGCGCCTGTGGACCGGATGTCCCAGAAAACATCCTGCATGCCGTGCTGGAGTGTCCCGTGTTCAGCAAAGAAAGGTATGAAGTTGAGCAAAGAATTAAAATGGCAATCAAAAAAGACAACATATCTGAAATTATGAGTGTTGATAACAAAAGGGACAAATTCATTAAATATTGCTCAAAATTAACACTAAACATAAATAAAAGAAATTCAACCCAAATTCCTCCAACACGGGTCACGCACGGTACGAGTATGCAGTGATAGCACGCGGTAAAAACACCGCCAGGTATGTATGAAAAGACGTATGAACGAAACGATATTTGATAGATGATGAATGAATAACTTGATTGAAAAGATAATTTAATAAAAGGCAGCCAATGACTCCGATCATTTTGGAGATGAACGTATAAAAAAAAAAAAAAAAAAAAAAAAAAAAAAAAAAAAAAAAACCTAACCTAACCTAACCTAACCTAACCTAACCTAACCTAACCTAACCTAACCTAACCTAACCTAACCTAACCTAACCTAACCTAACCTAACCTAACCTAACCTAACCTAACCTAACCTAACCTAACCTAACCTAACCTAACCTAACCTAACCTAACCTAACCTAACCTAACCTAACCTAACCTAACCTAACCTAACCAAAATTTTGTGTTCTCGAATCTTAATCTGTTTTAGCTGCCGCGTATATATCCATTAGCTTACCCCAAAATAATAGTATTTCAATAGAAAGAACCTACCTTCACCTGTAAAATCACCTAATACTTACCCATTTGCATATACCTCAAATTTGGTCATTTTTACAGCTGTTTTTAGCTCCTAACATATATATCTTCTACTTTTTTCTACCTGGTACTGGTATTTCATCTTCCTCTAGCCGCCCCGCGTCGATTTGTACCGTTTCCGCCGCAAACCGGCAAAAGATCTGCTTTCCAGGCCTCCTGTAGTAATTTCAAAGTTTCAAAAATCAACATTTTGTTCGATCACCAAAAATTTTCTCTTGAAAGTAGTTCAGTTTACATTTGTTTTCAGTGCCTCCCGTCACGCCGCGTCGTTTGACGTATCATTTATCAAAATCGGCTCAGTAGTTTCTGAATTATTAAGGATTTTCTGATATTTAGGTATCAAAAAGTCTACCTAAGGCGAGTTTACGTAAATCGATTTCAAATTTTGTGTTCTCGAATCTTAATCTGTTTTAGCTGCCGCGTATATATCCATTAGCTTACCCCAAAATAATAGTATTTCAATAGAAAGAACCTACCTTCACCTGTAAAATCACCTAATACTTACCCATTTGCATATACCTCAAATTTGGTCATTTTTACAGCTGTTTTTAGCTCCTAACATATATATCTTCTACTTTTTTCTACCTGGTACTGGTATTTCATCTTCCTCTAGCCGCCCCGCGTCGATTTGTACCGTTTCCGCCGCAAACCGGCAAAAGATCTGCTTTCCAGGCCTCCTGTAGTAATTTCAAAGTTTCAAAAATCAACATTTTGTTCGATCACCAAAAATTTTCTCTTGAAAGTAGTTCAGTTTACATTTGTTTTCAGTGCCTCCCGTCACGCCGCGTCGTTTGACGTATCATTTATCAAAATCGGCTCAGTAGTTTCTGAATTATTAAGGATTTTCTGATATTTAGGTATCAAAAAGTCTACCTAAGGCGAGTTTACGTAAATCGATTTCAAATTTTGTGTTCTCGAATCTTAATCTGTTTTAGCTGCCGCGTATATATCCATTAGCTTACCCCAAAATAATAGTATTTCAATAGAAAGAACCTACCTTCACCTGTAAAATCACCTAATACTTACCCATTTGCATATACCTCAAATTTGGTCATTTTTACAGCTGTTTTTAGCTCCTAACATATATATCTTCTACTTTTTTCTACCTGGTACTGGTATTTCATCTTCCTCTAGCCGCCCCGCGTCGATTTGTACCGTTTCCGCCGCAAACCGGCAAAAGATCTGCTTTCCAGGCCTCCTGTAGTAATTTCAAAGTTTCAAAAATCAACATTTTGTTCGATCACCAAAAATTTTCTCTTGAAAGTAGTTCAGTTTACATTTGTTTTCAGTGCCTCCCGTCACGCCGCGTCGTTTGACGTATCATTTATCAAAATCGGCTCAGTAGTTTCTGAATTATTAAGGATTTTCTGATATTTAGGTATCAAAAAGTCTACCTAAGGCGAGTTTACGTAAATCGATTTCAAATTTTGTGTTCTCGAATCTTAATCTGTTTTAGCTGCCGCGTATATATCCATTAGCTTACCCCAAAATAATAGTATTTCAATAGAAAGAACCTACCTTCACCTGTAAAATCACCTAATACTTACCCATTTGCATATACCTCAAATTTGGTCATTTTTACAGCTGTTTTTAGCTCCTAACATATATATCTTCTACTTTTTTCTACCTGGTACTGGTATTTCATCTTCCTCTAGCCGCCCCGCGTCGATTTGTACCGTTTCCGCCGCAAACCGGCAAAAGATCTGCTTTCCAGGCCTCCTGTAGTAATTTCAAAGTTTCAAAAATCAACATTTTGTTCGATCACCAAAAATTTTCTCTTGAAAGTAGTTCAGTTTACATTTGTTTTCAGTGCCTCCCGTCACGCCGCGTCGTTTGACGTATCATTTATCAAAATCGGCTCAGTAGTTTCTGAATTATTAAGGATTTTCTGATATTTAGGTATCAAAAAGTCTACCTAAGGCGAGTTTACGTAAATCGATTTCAAATTTTGTGTTCTCGAATCTTAATCTGTTTTAGCTGCCGCGTATATATCCATTAGCTTACCCCAAAATAATAGTATTTCAATAGAAAGAACCTACCTTCACCTGTAAAATCACCTAATACTTACCCATTTGCATATACCTCAAATTTGGTCATTTTTACAGCTGTTTTTAGCTCCTAACATATATATCTTCTACTTTTTTCTACCTGGTACTGGTATTTCATCTTCCTCTAGCCGCCCCGCGTCGATTTGTACCGTTTCCGCCGCAAACCGGCAAAAGATCTGCTTTCCAGGCCTCCTGTAGTAATTTCAAAGTTTCAAAAATCAACATTTTGTTCGATCACCAAAAATTTTCTCTTGAAAGTAGTTCAGTTTACATTTGTTTTCAGTGCCTCCCGTCACGCCGCGTCGTTTGACGTATCATTTATCAAAATCGGCTCAGTAGTTTCTGAATTATTAAGGATTTTCTGATATTTAGGTATCAAAAAGTCTACCTAAGGCGAGTTTACGTAAATCGATTTCAAATTTTTTGTTCTCGAATCTTAATCTGTTTTAGCTGCCGCGTATATATCCATTAGCTTACCCCAAAATAATAGTATTTCAATAGAAAGAACCTACCTTCACCTGTAAAATCACCTAATACTTACCCATTTGCATATACCTCAAATTTGGTCATTTTTACAGCTGTTTTTAGCTCCTAACATATATATCTTCTACTTTTTTCTACCTGGTACTGGTATTTCATCTTCCTCTAGCCGCCCCGCGTCGATTTGTACCGTTTCCGCCGCAAACCGGCAAAAGATCTGCTTTCCAGGCCTCCTGTAGTAATTTCAAAGTTTCAAAAATCAACATTTTGTTCGATCACCAAAAATTTTCTCTTGAAAGTAGTTCAGTTTACATTTGTTTTCAGTGCCTCCCGTCACGCCGCGTCGTTTGACGTATCATTTATCAAAATCGGCTCAGTAGTTTCTGAATTATTAAGGATTTTCTGATATTTAGGTATCAAAAAGTCTACCTAAGGCGAGTTTACGTAAATCGATTTCAAATTTTGTGTTCTCGAATCTTAATCTGTTTTAGCTGCCGCGTATATATCCATTAGCTTACCCCAAAATAATAGTATTTCAATAGAAAGAACCTACCTTCACCTGTAAAATCACCTAATACTTACCCATTTGCATATACCTCAAATTTGGTCATTTTTACAGCTGTTTTTAGCTCCTAACATATATATCTTCTACTTTTTTCTACCTGGTACTGGTATTTCATCTTCCTCTAGCCGCCCCGCGTCGATTTGTACCGTTTCCGCCGCAAACCGGCAAAAGATCTGCTTTCCAGGCCTCCTGTAGTAATTTCAAAGTTTCAAAAATCAACATTTTGTTCGATCACCAAAAATTTTCTCTTGAAAGTAGTTCAGTTTACATTTGTTTTCAGTGCCTCCCGTCACGCCGCGTCGTTTGACGTATCATTTATCAAAATCGGCTCAGTAGTTTCTGAATTATTAAGGATTTTCTGATATTTAGGTATCAAAAAGTCTACCTAAGGCGAGTTTACGTAAATCGATTTCAAATTTTGTGTTCTCGAATCTTAATCTGTTTTAGCTGCCGCGTATATATCCATTAGCTTACCCCAAAATAATAGTATTTCAATAGAAAGAACCTACCTTCACCTGTAAAATCACCTAATACTTACCCATTTGCATATACCTCAAATTTGGTCATTTTTACAGCTGTTTTTAGCTCCTAACATATATATCTTCTACTTTTTTCTACCTGGTACTGGTATTTCATCTTCCTCTAGCCGCCCCGCGTCGATTTGTACCGTTTCCGCCGCAAACCGGCAAAAGATCTGCTTTCCAGGCCTCCTGTAGTAATTTCAAAGTTTCAAAAATCAACATTTTGTTCGATCACCAAAAATTTTCTCTTGAAAGTAGTTCAGTTTACATTTGTTTTCAGTGCCTCCCGTCACGCCGCGTCGTTTGACGTATCATTTATCAAAATCGGCTCAGTAGTTTCTGAATTATTAAGGATTTTCTGATATTTAGGTATCAAAAAGTCTACCTAAGGCGAGTTTACGTAAATCGATTTCAAATTTTGTGTTCTCGAATCTTAATCTGTTTTAGCTGCCGCGTATATATCCATTAGCTTACCCCAAAATAATAGTATTTCAATAGAAAGAACCTACCTTCACCTGTAAAATCACCTAATACTTACCCATTTGCATATACCTCAAATTTGGTCATTTTTACAGCTGTTTTTAGCTCCTAACATATATATCTTCTACTTTTTTCTACCTGGTACTGGTATTTCATCTTCCTCTAGCCGCCCCGCGTCGATTTGTACCGTTTCCGCCGCAAACCGGCAAAAGATCTGCTTTCCAGGCCTCCTGTAGTAATTTCAAAGTTTCAAAAATCAACATTTTGTTCGATCACCAAAAATTTTCTCTTGAAAGTAGTTCAGTTTACATTTGTTTTCAGTGCCTCCCGTCACGCCGCGTCGTTTGACGTATCATTTATCAAAATCGGCTCAGTAGTTTCTGAATTATTAAGGATTTTCTGATATTTAGGTATCAAAAAGTCTACCTAAGGCGAGTTTACGTAAATCGATTTCAAATTTTGTGTTCTCGAATCTTAATCTGTTTTAGCTGCCGCGTATATATCCATTAGCTTACCCCAAAATAATAGTATTTCAATAGAAAGAACCTACCTTCACCTGTAAAATCACCTAATACTTACCCATTTGCATATACCTCAAATTTGGTCATTTTTACAGCTGTTTTTAGCTCCTAACATATATATCTTCTACTTTTTTCTACCTGGTACTGGTATTTCATCTTCCTCTAGCCGCCCCGCGTCGATTTGTACCGTTTCCGCCGCAAACCGGCAAAAGATCTGCTTTCCAGGCCTCCTGTAGTAATTTCAAAGTTTCAAAAATCAACATTTTGTTCGATCACCAAAAATTTTCTCTTGAAAGTAGTTCAGTTTACATTTGTTTTCAGTGCCTCCCGTCACGCCGCGTCGTTTGACGTATCATTTATCAAAATCGGCTCAGTAGTTTCTGAATTATTAAGGATTTTCTGATATTTAGGTATCAAAAAGTCTACCTAAGGCGAGTTTACGTAAATCGATTTCAAATTTTGTGTTCTCGAATCTTAATCTGTTTTAGCTGCCGCGTATATATCCATTAGCTTACCCCAAAATAATAGTATTTCAATAGAAAGAACCTACCTTCACCTGTAAAATCACCTAATACTTACCCATTTGCATATACCTCAAATTTGGTCATTTTTACAGCTGTTTTTAGCTCCTAACATATATATCTTCTACTTTTTTCTACCTGGTACTGGTATTTCATCTTCCTCTAGCCGCCCCGCGTCGATTTGTACCGTTTCCGCCGCAAACCGGCAAAAGATCTGCTTTCCAGGCCTCCTGTAGTAATTTCAAAGTTTCAAAAATCAACATTTTGTTCGATCACCAAAAATTTTCTCTTGAAAGTAGTTCAGTTTACATTTGTTTTCAGTGCCTCCCGTCACGCCGCGTCGTTTGACGTATCATTTATCAAAATCGGCTCAGTAGTTTCTGAATTATTAAGGATTTTCTGATATTTAGGTATCAAAAAGTCTACCTAAGGCGAGTTTACGTAAATCGATTTCAAATTTTGTGTTCTCGAATCTTAATCTGTTTTAGCTGCCGCGTATATATCCATTAGCTTACCCCAAAATAATAGTATTTCAATAGAAAGAACCTACCTTCACCTGTAAAATCACCTAATACTTACCCATTTGCATATACCTCAAATTTGGTCATTTTTACAGCTGTTTTTAGCTCCTAACATATATATCTTCTACTTTTTTCTACCTGGTACTGGTATTTCATCTTCCTCTAGCCGCCCCGCGTCGATTTGTACCGTTTCCGCCGCAAACCGGCAAAAGATCTGCTTTCCAGGCCTCCTGTAGTAATTTCAAAGTTTCAAAAATCAACATTTTGTTCGATCACCAAAAATTTTCTCTTGAAAGTAGTTCAGTTTACATTTGTTTTCAGTGCCTCCCGTCACGCCGCGTCGTTTGACGTATCATTTATCAAAATCGGCTCAGTAGTTTCTGAATTATTAAGGATTTTCTGATATTTAGGTATCAAAAAGTCTACCTAAGGCGAGTTTACGTAAATCGATTTCAAATTTTGTGTTCTCGAATCTTAATCTGTTTTAGCTGCCGCGTATATATCCATTAGCTTACCCCAAAATAATAGTATTTCAATAGAAAGAACCTACCTTCACCTGTAAAATCACCTAATACTTACCCATTTGCATATACCTCAAATTTGGTCATTTTTACAGCTGTTTTTAGCTCCTAACATATATATCTTCTACTTTTTTCTACCTGGTACTGGTATTTCATCTTCCTCTAGCCGCCCCGCGTCGATTTGTACCGTTTCCGCCGCAAACCGGCAAAAGATCTGCTTTCCAGGCCTCCTGTAGTAATTTCAAAGTTTCAAAAATCAACATTTTGTTCGATCACCAAAAATTTTCTCTTGAAAGTAGTTCAGTTTACATTTGTTTTCAGTGCCTCCCGTCACGCCGCGTCGTTTGACGTATCATTTATCAAAATCGGCTCAGTAGTTTCTGAATTATTAAGGATTTTCTGATATTTAGGTATCAAAAAGTCTACCTAAGGCGAGTTTACGTAAATCGATTTCAAATTTTGTGTTCTCGAATCTTAATCTGTTTTAGCTGCCGCGTATATATCCATTAGCTTACCCCAAAATAATAGTATTTCAATAGAAAGAACCTACCTTCACCTGTAAAATCACCTAATACTTACCCATTTGCATATACCTCAAATTTGGTCATTTTTACAGCTGTTTTTAGCTCCTAACATATATATCTTCTACTTTTTTCTACCTGGTACTGGTATTTCATCTTCCTCTAGCCGCCCCGCGTCGATTTGTACCGTTTCCGCCGCAAACCGGCAAAAGATCTGCTTTCCAGGCCTCCTGTAGTAATTTCAAAGTTTCAAAAATCAACATTTTGTTCGATCACCAAAAATTTTCTCTTGAAAGTAGTTCAGTTTACATTTGTTTTCAGTGCCTCCCGTCACGCCGCGTCGTTTGACGTATCATTTATCAAAATCGGCTCAGTAGTTTCTGAATTATTAAGGATTTTCTGATATTTAGGTATCAAAAAGTCTACCTAAGGCGAGTTTACGTAAATCGATTTCAAATTTTGTGTTCTCGAATCTTAATCTGTTTTAGCTGCCGCGTATATATCCATTAGCTTACCCCAAAATAATAGTATTTCAATAGAAAGAACCTACCTTCACCTGTAAAATCACCTAATACTTACCCATTTGCATATACCTCAAATTTGGTCATTTTTACAGCTGTTTTTAGCTCCTAACATATATATCTTCTACTTTTTTCTACCTGGTACTGGTATTTCATCTTCCTCTAGCCGCCCCGCGTCGATTTGTACCGTTTCCGCCGCAAACCGGCAAAAGATCTGCTTTCCAGGCCTCCTGTAGTAATTTCAAAGTTTCAAAAATCAACATTTTGTTCGATCACCAAAAATTTTCTCTTGAAAGTAGTTCAGTTTACATTTGTTTTCAGTGCCTCCCGTCACGCCGCGTCGTTTGACGTATCATTTATCAAAATCGGCTCAGTAGTTTCTGAATTATTAAGGATTTTCTGATATTTAGGTATCAAAAAGTCTACCTAAGGCGAGTTTACGTAAATCGATTTCAAATTTTGTGTTCTCGAATCTTAATCTGTTTTAGCTGCCGCGTATATATCCATTAGCTTACCCCAAAATAATAGTATTTCAATAGAAAGAACCTACCTTCACCTGTAAAATCACCTAATACTTACCCATTTGCATATACCTCAAATTTGGTCATTTTTACAGCTGTTTTTAGCTCCTAACATATATATCTTCTACTTTTTTCTACCTGGTACTGGTATTTCATCTTCCTCTAGCCGCCCCGCGTCGATTTGTACCGTTTCCGCCGCAAACCGGCAAAAGATCTGCTTTCCAGGCCTCCTGTAGTAATTTCAAAGTTTCAAAAATCAACATTTTGTTCGATCACCAAAAATTTTCTCTTGAAAGTAGTTCAGTTTACATTTGTTTTCAGTGCCTCCCGTCACGCCGCGTCGTTTGACGTATCATTTATCAAAATCGGCTCAGTAGTTTCTGAATTATTAAGGATTTTCTGATATTTAGGTATCAAAAAGTCTACCTAAGGCGAGTTTACGTAAATCGATTTCAAATTTTGTGTTCTCGAATCTTAATCTGTTTTAGCTGCCGCGTATATATCCATTAGCTTACCCCAAAATAATAGTATTTCAATAGAAAGAACCTACCTTCACCTGTAAAATCACCTAATACTTACCCATTTGCATATACCTCAAATTTGGTCATTTTTACAGCTGTTTTTAGCTCCTAACATATATATCTTCTACTTTTTTCTACCTGGTACTGGTATTTCATCTTCCTCTAGCCGCCCCGCGTCGATTTGTACCGTTTCCGCCGCAAACCGGCAAAAGATCTGCTTTCCAGGCCTCCTGTAGTAATTTCAAAGTTTCAAAAATCAACATTTTGTTCGATCACCAAAAATTTTCTCTTGAAAGTAGTTCAGTTTACATTTGTTTTCAGTGCCTCCCGTCACGCCGCGTCGTTTGACGTATCATTTATCAAAATCGGCTCAGTAGTTTCTGAATTATTAAGGATTTTCTGATATTTAGGTATCAAAAAGTCTACCTAAGGCGAGTTTACGTAAATCGATTTCAAATTTTGTGTTCTCGAATCTTAATCTGTTTTAGCTGCCGCGTATATATCCATTAGCTTACCCCAAAATAATAGTATTTCAATAGAAAGAACCTACCTTCACCTGTAAAATCACCTAATACTTACCCATTTGCATATACCTCAAATTTGGTCATTTTTACAGCTGTTTTTAGCTCCTAACATATATATCTTCTACTTTTTTCTACCTGGTACTGGTATTTCATCTTCCTCTAGCCGCCCCGCGTCGATTTGTACCGTTTCCGCCGCAAACCGGCAAAAGATCTGCTTTCCAGGCCTCCTGTAGTAATTTCAAAGTTTCAAAAATCAACATTTTGTTCGATCACCAAAAATTTTCTCTTGAAAGTAGTTCAGTTTACATTTGTTTTCAGTGCCTCCCGTCACGCCGCGTCGTTTGACGTATCATTTATCAAAATCGGCTCAGTAGTTTCTGAATTATTAAGGATTTTCTGATATTTAGGTATCAAAAAGTCTACCTAAGGCGAGTTTACGTAAATCGATTTCAAATTTTGTGTTCTCGAATCTTAATCTGTTTTAGCTGCCGCGTATATATCCATTAGCTTACCCCAAAATAATAGTATTTCAATAGAAAGAACCTACCTTCACCTGTAAAATCACCTAATACTTACCCATTTGCATATACCTCAAATTTGGTCATTTTTACAGCTGTTTTTAGCTCCTAACATATATATCTTCTACTTTTTTCTACCTGGTACTGGTATTTCATCTTCCTCTAGCCGCCCCGCGTCGATTTGTACCGTTTCCGCCGCAAACCGGCAAAAGATCTGCTTTCCAGGCCTCCTGTAGTAATTTCAAAGTTTCAAAAATCAACATTTTGTTCGATCACCAAAAATTTTCTCTTGAAAGTAGTTCAGTTTACATTTGTTTTCAGTGCCTCCCGTCACGCCGCGTCGTTTGACGTATCATTTATCAAAATCGGCTCAGTAGTTTCTGAATTATTAAGGATTTTCTGATATTTAGGTATCAAAAAGTCTACCTAAGGCGAGTTTACGTAAATCGATTTCAAATTTTGTGTTCTCGAATCTTAATCTGTTTTAGCTGCCGCGTATATATCCATTAGCTTACCCCAAAATAATAGTATTTCAATAGAAAGAACCTACCTTCACCTGTAAAATCACCTAATACTTACCCATTTGCATATACCTCAAATTTGGTCATTTTTACAGCTGTTTTTAGCTCCTAACATATATATCTTCTACTTTTTTCTACCTGGTACTGGTATTTCATCTTCCTCTAGCCGCCCCGCGTCGATTTGTACCGTTTCCGCCGCAAACCGGCAAAAGATCTGCTTTCCAGGCCTCCTGTAGTAATTTCAAAGTTTCAAAAATCAACATTTTGTTCGATCACCAAAAATTTTCTCTTGAAAGTAGTTCAGTTTACATTTGTTTTCAGTGCCTCCCGTCACGCCGCGTCGTTTGACGTATCATTTATCAAAATCGGCTCAGTAGTTTCTGAATTATTAAGGATTTTCTGATATTTAGGTATCAAAAAGTCTACCTAAGGCGAGTTTACGTAAATCGATTTCAAATTTTGTGTTCTCGAATCTTAATCTGTTTTAGCTGCCGCGTATATATCCATTAGCTTACCCCAAAATAATAGTATTTCAATAGAAAGAACCTACCTTCACCTGTAAAATCACCTAATACTTACCCATTTGCATATACCTCAAATTTGGTCATTTTTACAGCTGTTTTTAGCTCCTAACATATATATCTTCTACTTTTTTCTACCTGGTACTGGTATTTCATCTTCCTCTAGCCGCCCCGCGTCGATTTGTACCGTTTCCGCCGCAAACCGGCAAAAGATCTGCTTTCCAGGCCTCCTGTAGTAATTTCAAAGTTTCAAAAATCAACATTTTGTTCGATCACCAAAAATTTTCTCTTGAAAGTAGTTCAGTTTACATTTGTTTTCAGTGCCTCCCGTCACGCCGCGTCGTTTGACGTATCATTTATCAAAATCGGCTCAGTAGTTTCTGAATTATTAAGGATTTTCTGATATTTAGGTATCAAAAAGTCTACCTAAGGCGAGTTTACGTAAATCGATTTCAAATTTTGTGTTCTCGAATCTTAATCTGTTTTAGCTGCCGCGTATATATCCATTAGCTTACCCCAAAATAATAGTATTTCAATAGAAAGAACCTACCTTCACCTGTAAAATCACCTAATACTTACCCATTTGCATATACCTCAAATTTGGTCATTTTTACAGCTGTTTTTAGCTCCTAACATATATATCTTCTACTTTTTTCTACCTGGTACTGGTATTTCATCTTCCTCTAGCCGCCCCGCGTCGATTTGTACCGTTTCCGCCGCAAACCGGCAAAAGATCTGCTTTCCAGGCCTCCTGTAGTAATTTCAAAGTTTCAAAAATCAACATTTTGTTCGATCACCAAAAATTTTCTCTTGAAAGTAGTTCAGTTTACATTTGTTTTCAGTGCCTCCCGTCACGCCGCGTCGTTTGACGTATCATTTATCAAAATCGGCTCAGTAGTTTCTGAATTATTAAGGATTTTCTGATATTTAGGTATCAAAAAGTCTACCTAAGGCGAGTTTACGTAAATCGATTTCAAATTTTGTGTTCTCGAATCTTAATCTGTTTTAGCTGCCGCGTATATATCCATTAGCTTACCCCAAAATAATAGTATTTCAATAGAAAGAACCTACCTTCACCTGTAAAATCACCTAATACTTACCCATTTGCATATACCTCAAATTTGGTCATTTTTACAGCTGTTTTTAGCTCCTAACATATATATCTTCTACTTTTTTCTACCTGGTACTGGTATTTCATCTTCCTCTAGCCGCCCCGCGTCGATTTGTACCGTTTCCGCCGCAAACCGGCAAAAGATCTGCTTTCCAGGCCTCCTGTAGTAATTTCAAAGTTTCAAAAATCAACATTTTGTTCGATCACCAAAAATTTTCTCTTGAAAGTAGTTCAGTTTACATTTGTTTTCAGTGCCTCCCGTCACGCCGCGTCGTTTGACGTATCATTTATCAAAATCGGCTCAGTAGTTTCTGAATTATTAAGGATTTTCTGATATTTAGGTATCAAAAAGTCTACCTAAGGCGAGTTTACGTAAATCGATTTCAAATTTTGTGTTCTCGAATCTTAATCTGTTTTAGCTGCCGCGTATATATCCATTAGCTTACCCCAAAATAATAGTATTTCAATAGAAAGAACCTACCTTCACCTGTAAAATCACCTAATACTTACCCATTTGCATATACCTCAAATTTGGTCATTTTTACAGCTGTTTTTAGCTCCTAACATATATATCTTCTACTTTTTTCTACCTGGTACTGGTATTTCATCTTCCTCTAGCCGCCCCGCGTCGATTTGTACCGTTTCCGCCGCAAACCGGCAAAAGATCTGCTTTCCAGGCCTCCTGTAGTAATTTCAAAGTTTCAAAAATCAACATTTTGTTCGATCACCAAAAATTTTCTCTTGAAAGTAGTTCAGTTTACATTTGTTTTCAGTGCCTCCCGTCACGCCGCGTCGTTTGACGTATCATTTATCAAAATCGGCTCAGTAGTTTCTGAATTATTAAGGATTTTCTGATATTTAGGTATCAAAAAGTCTACCTAAGGCGAGTTTACGTAAATCGATTTCAAATTTTGTGTTCTCGAATCTTAATCTGTTTTAGCTGCCGCGTATATATCCATTAGCTTACCCCAAAATAATAGTATTTCAATAGAAAGAACCTACCTTCACCTGTAAAATCACCTAATACTTACCCATTTGCATATACCTCAAATTTGGTCATTTTTACAGCTGTTTTTAGCTCCTAACATATATATCTTCTACTTTTTTCTACCTGGTACTGGTATTTCATCTTCCTCTAGCCGCCCCGCGTCGATTTGTACCGTTTCCGCCGCAAACCGGCAAAAGATCTGCTTTCCAGGCCTCCTGTAGTAATTTCAAAGTTTCAAAAATCAACATTTTGTTCGATCACCAAAAATTTTCTCTTGAAAGTAGTTCAGTTTACATTTGTTTTCAGTGCCTCCCGTCACGCCGCGTCGTTTG
>CANNWO010000002.1:0-18910 GCA_947532085.1 Elegia similella | reverse complement strand
TTAGCAGTGCCAGATTCGGGGAGTGGACCAACTATATCTAGGGCAACTCTTTGGAATGGACTAGTAGATGTAGTAGTAATTTGCATTGGAGCCCGGTTGGTTCTACGAAGAGCTTTGTTTTCTTGGCATAGAGAACAGTTCTTAATGTAATTTTCTACGTCAGATTTCATTCCTTTCCAATAATATTTCTCTTGGATTCTGGACAGCATTCTATTAACTCCTAGGTGCCCAGCGATTGGAATATTGTGATTATCTTTAAGGATTTTCTTTATTTCACTGAGTGAAGGAAATGCAATTTTATCATGGTATACATTTATAGTTATATCTGTGTTATGGAATATGTACATTAAAATGTTATATATTTTAGTAAAATAATGCTGTTCGAAAGGATTTTTGAAATCGGAGATAGCGATTTCTTTTATATTGCTATCAGATGACAGTAAGTGATTTTTCATAGTCTTTAGTGTCTTAAAGATTTCAGTATATGTGCAATCTTCGAAGTGATGAACCTTTGTGAAGATGAGGTAAGTGTTTTTGTTACCTGAAGGTACCTTTTCAAAAGAATATAATTGTTTTTCGCTGTAAATAGTATCTTTAGGGTTAGTAAGCCCTTCTAGGGTTTCTAAGACATATGGATTGGATTCATCTAGATCTATAGAAGTAGGTATAATGATTGTTTTACATGAGGTCTTCATCAGAGATTGATTATGTTCTATTATTTTGGTGTTAAATTGCTTATTTTTATTATTTATTTCTTTAAGGAATTTAGAATAATCTTCATTGATTGGAGTATCATCGTGTACTAGGTTAGGTGTACGTGGAGATGACAGAGGTACAGGGTCACTTTCGGGCCTAGGATCTTTTCCATTGGGATTGGGCGGAGATGTGTGTTGGGGTAAGTCCCTTCTATTTGCAGGATTCAGGAGTTCTTGATTGGATGATCGTGAAGGTAGGGTTTCTTCTGTTTCAGGTGCCGAACCTTCCAGGTTAGTAGTTTTTTGATTTTTAGGGGTTGTATTGTCTTGAGCAGTAGTATTAAGGCCATCAGAGTTAGCAGGTTCACAAGGATTAGCGTTAGATGTAGTACTGCGTCTATCTACATTAATATCTTCTCTTTCAGAAGGAAATGGGAAATCTTCGTCTCCTAGTAAGTCAAGACAAGGTAATTCGCTGTTATCGAGATTAAGTGGCGTAGGAGATTGTATTCCTAGATCTTCTAGGGTTAGAGGGCTGAAAGGAGGTGATGAGTGTGATTCATTTTCTTCGTTTCTAAGTATATCTTCTGAAAGGTTATTAGGATTTAGGTTCTGAGAATTATTAGGTAATATTGGATTTACAGGATAGCGGGAGAGTGCGTCAGCTGCTGAGTTGAGTTTTCCTTTTCTATAAATTACTTCATAATCGTACTCTTCGAGTTTGAGACGCCAACGTTGCATCTTGCTACTTGGGTCTTTATGATTGAAAAGCCATTTAAGAGGTCGATGGTCTGTTATAATTTGGAACCTACGGCCATATAAATAGGGGCGGAAGGTTTTGCAGCCAAAAACAATAGCTAATAATTCCTTTTCTGTGGTGCTATAGTTGCACTCACTTTTATTTAATGTACGTGAGGCGTATGCTATGGGCCTGTCCTTTCCGACCGGGCCTTGAGATAAAATAGCGCTGACAGCGTGATTAGAAGCGTCACATGAGAGGACGAAGGGTTTTGAAAAGTCAGGGTAACACAGTACAGGGGCTGAGGTAAGTTTTTGTTTTAAGTAATCAAAAGCGACTTGTTGTTGGTTCTGCCAACAGAAGGTAGTGTCTTTCTTCAAGAGAGATGTAAGTGGCTTAGCAATCTTTGAGAAATCGGGAATGAAACGGCGATAGTAGGATACCAGCCCAAGAAATGATTTAATATCTCTGGGGGATTTAGGAGTAGGGAATTCAGTGACTGATTTAATCTTATCTGGGTTAGGTTTGACACCATCAGCGGATATTATGTGGCCAAGATAAGCTACTTCTCGTCTTAGGAATTCGCACTTATCCGGCTGCAATTTAAGGTTGAAGTCTCGCAACCTTTGGAATACAGAGGCTAGATTTTGAATTTGAGATGGTAAATCGAATGAGTATATGACTATATCGTCAAGATAAACGAAACAACGGATGCCTTGTAAGCCTGACAGGGCTGTGTTCATCAGCCGCTGGAAGGTAGAAGGTGCGTTTTTCAATCCAAAAGGCATTCTGGAAAATTGAAAATGACCTTGAGGGACATTAAAAGCTGTTTTTTCAGCGTCATTGACTTGTATCTGATGAAAACCGGAAGCTAGATCCAATGTCGAAAAGTATTTACTATTGCCTAGTTGATCTAGAATTTCAGTTATCTGAGGAATAGGGTAAGTATCTCCGATAGTGACGTCATTTAATTTGCGGTAGTCAATGACTACACGCCATTTTTGTTGACCTGAGGCATCTAGTTTTTTTGGTACTACCCATATGGGAGAGGACCAAGGAGACATAGAAGGTTCAATTATGCCTTGGTCGAGCATTTGTGTGATTTGCTTATCTACTTCTTTTTTGTGAATTTCGGGAAACCTATATGTTTTTGTGTGAATGGGTTCATTGGATTCCGTTTTTATGTCGTGTCTAATAGCGTTAGTACAAGTTAGTCTCTCATCTGGAAGGTGGAAAATATCAGAATAATCGGCACAAACTTGTAAGAGGGCCTCAGTTTCTTCACTGTTCAAATGATCTGTTCGTAATAATTCTAAGACACGTTGTGTCCTAGTAACAGAGTCCCTTTTCTCGAGGTAGTTGTTAGTATAATTTATAGTAGTTGTTTCAGTATTGTCCTGATGAAGTATTTCTGTAGAAGTAAGTTTAAGATTAAGATTTGCTCTTAGATTAATTGGAGTTTCAGAGATATTAGCCACGGTTAAATTAATTCTTTTGTTTTCTTTAACACGGACAACACAATTAGCTATGAGAAGATGTTCGGATGGGCTTTGATCCAAGATAATTCCTTCCTTGAGGTTAGGATTTGATACGGTGCATTCGATAACTCTTTCAGTGCGAGCTGGAATTACGTAGAATGGGTCAGAGAAGAATAATTTAAAATTAGCTGTGCCTAGTTTTAGAAGTTCTTGTTGAAAGTTGATTCGACCTTGAAATTTATTGAGAAGGTCGTTACCAATAATTCCATCATATGGCAAGTCTACATTACCTACAACGTGAAATACGTGTGTTATATATTTTTTATTGGTATCATCTAAAAACAATTTCAAATCAAAGGAACCCAGAGTTGGTACGGCGTCCTTGGTAGAGTCAAACCCTTTAAGTTTCAGGATTTCGTCACGTAATGGCATTTTGGGTTTTACTGATGAATCTTTGAGAAGGCTTATTGAAGCACCGGTATCTATTAAAAGAGTGAGAGGTAAGTCTGAAGCTGTGGAATTAATTACAATATGTGGTAATGACCGCTTAGACGGGTCAAATGATATTTCATAAACATTTGTTTCAGAGTTAGTTGTGGGTTTTGCAGATGTCACGGATACAGTGGATTTAGTAGATAAATCATGTAATGAGGTAGGTATAGCTGATGTAGTGGATGATATAGTGGGCGCGATGCGTTTAGTACATGACGATGTAGGTATAGATACAGTGGAGAATTTAGTGGGCACAACGCGTGTGGCGCGTGTTGAGTCGGATATAGTGGATACAGTGGGTGCGCCACGTATGGTGCGTGGTGAGGCAGATACAGCGGATACAGCGAGAGATTTAGTAGGAACAGTGTGTGACGAACTGGATACAGTGGGGAATTCGGCGGACACAGCGCGTACGGCGCGTGATGGGCCGGATACAGCGGATGCAGCGAGAGATACAGTGGGCGCACCACGTATGATACGTGATGAGGCGGAAACAGCGGAAGCTTCAGTGGGCACGACGCGGTCGGCGCGTGTTGAATTGGATACAGTGGATACAGCGTGAGATTCGGTGGACACAGCACGTTTAGCGTGTGATAAATTGGATACAGTGGATGCGGTGCGTGATGAGTTAGATATAATGTGCGATTCAGAGGGCGCGGAGTGTACGGCGCGTAATGAGGTGGTGTCTTTATAGTTAGGAGGGCGTCCCGTGCGACACCCGAACGGGACGTGGTTTAGTTTAAATCTTCTGGATTACTATTTGCTTCTTCAGAGCACTCTTCTCCTTCTTCAAGAGTGAAATTAATTCTCCTCATTTGGTTATGATTATTTAAAGGAGGTCTGGAATTAAACTGGTTCCTAATCTTATTATTATACTCTCGTTTACGGCAGTTTTCGATAGAATGGCCTGGAAATTTGCAGTATCTGCAGATCACTGAAGGCTGTTGAGGTTTAAAAGGAACCAAAGATTTAGAAGTAGACGGATTCGAAGCAGAGGGGTTAGAAGAAGATAATGATTGAGTTCGGCGGGGTTTGTTATCTGCTACATTTCTCCTATAGAGAGTCTGTTGAATTCTCTCTTCAGAGACAGCAAAACTTATTGCCTCGCTTAGATTTTTAGGAGACCTGCATCTGACAATATTAGATATTCTAGGTTGCAACCCCATTAGGAAGTGGTGAAGGGCCAATTCCTCCATAGCGGCGGTTCGACCTGGGAGTTCTTTGATTTTCGTATTACTGAGAGAAATTTCGATTAGAAGTTGAGATAGGTAGGTTTCTATACGTAGTGCATACTGGCTTACGTTTTCGTTGCTATTTTGTTTACTTTCCTGTAGCTCCGATAAGAGATGGGAATAATGTTTCCTTTCGGAAAACTGTGTCTTCAAAAAATCTTTTAATTGTTCCCAACTATTAAAATCTTTGATCGAGCAAGCGACTTCCGCCTTCCCTTGAAGCTGACATAAAATATATTTAAATAGTATAGGCTTCTGCGTATTACTCGCTAGTTCGTATGCATTATTACAATTAACGATAAATGAATTCAGTGTCTCCCTACTGCCGTCATAGGATTTGATAAATTTTAGTAAAATGTTAAGCTCTAAACTAGGAGCTGGTGTTGAACTTAGGGTCTTTTTACCCTTTCTACCCTTTTCTGCGGGGCTAATAGGCCTCTCTTCTTCAGTGTCTGAAGGGAGATCGACACCCATTGGCACTGAGAGCGTGTCTTTGGATGATTTAGCATCTGACATGTTGCTTATAGATATAATGTTATAATAAAATAAACTAAAATAAAATAATTGCTATTACACGTGTTAACTTATATGCCCAACGAGATTAAGTTAAAATACAATACACATTAACACTGATTCGGTAATCACGTACAGTTCTAGTTAAAGTTTGATAAGAATTAGAACAATAGACCAGACTCACAGTAACAATGTTGCACAGGCGACGGCATTCATGGTGTCGACGGCGTCAGGAAGCGGGAATCGTAATCCCGGGCGATAAGGCGTTTCAGTGAAGTCGAATTAGCACTCACTGAATACGGTTGGAGAATAATGAATTTAGTAGAAGTATTTTACACTGGGTGCGTGGAATGTACGAGAGTAAAGAGATTTATGTGCAATTTGAAAGTACACTCTTCGAGGCACTGAGTTGAACTTTACCGGTATAGGGCTGCGGCACAAAGTTTGCGGCACAAATTTTGTATTATTATGTTTTGAAGCACTCTTTCTTTTTACACTGTTTCACTTTCACTGGTACGGGTTGATGCACAGTTTATTTTTTGAGGTACAGTCTTACAAAAGGATGTAGTAGATATAGTAGAGATAGAACTGGAATCAGTGGGAACGGAGACGTACCGAGGATACTTTTGGTATCCCTTATAGCTGCCACCAATGTTAGGACGAGCCACTCAACCGAGGTTTTAAAAAAAGAAAAGACTTAGTAACGTTTGGAACCGGCGACCACCTCGGACCGATGCTTAGAGTAGACTGGCGAGATCGTGAAGCGAGCTCGCCTTCGAGGGTAAAAATGCTGACTTGGATAAAGTTAGGAGTAATAGGGTTGTCAGTCTTTTAACTAACATCCTAGGGATGTAACAGAACGATATATTTTTTATTAATACCATCTTTAGGGCATACATAAACTTGAGCGGTCGATAAAATAATATCACCCTTATAACTAGTAGCATACGACTGAGAAGACGTATCTGCGTTCATAATTGAATTCTCGCGAAGCATAGTAGTGACAGAAAACGTTTGAATATTATTATGTTCCAAAGCGGGCCGATCGACAGATACGGCTGCGCATGAAGTCGCGGTCGACTGTGACAAATGCTCAACGGCTCCGGCGCCTACATTCGCGCGTGATTTCAAATTATGATTATTGTTATTTGCAAAGTGCAACAACTTATGATGTTTTTTCTGACAGAAACAGACCGAAGTACTTTTACAATCCGGTAGCGTATGTAGGGTACTCAAACAATTAACGCACCCGCGTTTCGATTTGATATAATCGTATCGAGTTTTAGCATCGCGCATACTCTTAAACTGTGGGCAATCGTATAAATGTCTATGATCACCTTTAGCGCATAAGCTACAACCTGTATGTACATTAGTACCGGTCATAAACGTCTTATAGGTATGTGACGTCTGATCACGGGTTTTAGTTACGGGTTGCTTATTCATATATGATGAGTAACGAGGGTTGGAGCGCTCCAATATTTTAGCCTGATCTTGTACAAAGGAGATCAGCTGTTGCGTTGTTGGTATCTTTTCATCCCGAACAGATAATTCAAATGATTGAATACTTTGAGCATCCATTTTTCTTAAAGCGCATTGTAGCATAACAAAGTCTGTCAGATCAGGTATATCTAATTCTTTAAGTGCCGAAAATGATGCGGAAAATTTACTTATAAATGAGTCAAGTGCGTTCGCACTATGCGAGCAATTTTTTAAGTCTAAAATATTATTTAAATAAAATGTACCTAGGGCACGTTTATCATGATATTTTTTAACCAAGCTGTCCCATAAGATTTGATACGTTTCTCCACTGGGAACAATACCTGCAGTGAATTTTAATGCGTCATGAGTCAATTTGGCAATTAAATACTGCACGCGCTGCGAGTCAGACAATTGTTGATTCAAATGAATATTAGTCTTAAATGACTGATAGAAAACATTCCAATTTTCTGGGCGACCGTCAAAACTCGGAATTACTAAATGTTCTAATTTCACTACTGACTTGTTTGAGTCACTCGCAGTGTGTGAACTCTGCTTCAAGCTCTCGTTTATCTTATTTCGAGTTCGTTTAATCCGCGAATATAAATCTTCAAATGAGTCCAGACAGGCGTAGTCTGGGACCCCGATAGGTCTTGAACTCAATTTTAATTTATTTATTTCATCTACAATAGATTCAAACTTATGGCGCCAATCATCTAACATTTCTGATTCAGACATAAAATTTTCATTACTTCTTAACGACAAATCGTACGAAACAATCTTCTTCGATGCATCATACAAACGATTAACACGTTGAAATAATGCGTCCCTCTTACTGACTAACAAAGTCATCCTAACTTCGCTATCTCCTGATTTTTCCGTCATAATTGCGACTTAAAATCTTGATATTGAAAATCTGAGGGTAGGCGGTGCTTGGTACGGGCGAAAAAACTACAAGTTAAGAAGCAGCGATAAGTTAGTTTTAACCAACTAGATTATAACCAATTATGCAAAGCAATTTGCATCCATATATTGTATGTATTTACTGACAATACTGTATTTAACAGTATGGAATGCAAAAATGGGCGTCGGCCGGTGTTTGTGCCGGCACTACTAAATTGCGTTTTATGCGTAAAATTACGTGAAATAAGCGAGTTTATAAGCTGGAATATTATCTCAGCTTATAAACCAAACTACTGGGTAATGGGGCGTAAAATAAGCGTCAGCCAATGAATATGGCGGCGCTGAGAAATGCGTTTTTGTGCGTAAAATACGCAAAAATAGCGGGAATTTTTAAGCTGGATGTTATCCAGACTCGAAAGGACCAAACTTATGGTAGGTTAGCGTGTAAATAGCTACCACCTGGTGGGATATGCTCCCAAAGAATGAAGATGCCTAAAGGTATCCTCACTGCGTGTAAAAAAGGATATGATAAGAACCGCCATCAATGTTAATATGAGGACTGACCTGAATGTAGATTCCACGTCCACGTAGCTGCTATCCACCGCCAGGACTTCTTCAGGGGGGTGTTGGTGAACAATACACGTGTCAGTCTTTACACAAAGGATTACGAGTCCTTATCCCTTTTTCACAAAATAAATGGATTCACGAGATCCAGCGTCAATGGGCGGCGTGTGATTCCCAAATTAGAATCACAATGAATAATGCACATTTACATATATGCAGGTGCGCGCGACTGGTCAAAAACAACCTTATCGGTCAAGGTTCATAGACAGCAGTGTCAGGGGCGAAGAGGCTCCGCGCCATCTTTCCTCCCCCCACGCTTCCACAACAGACAGGACAACCAACATAAAAACATTGATAAAGCGGCGTAGGAAACATGTACATAATAATATTAAATTTTTTATTGCGTTTTTTAAATTGAGACTTTGCTCGCGTTACCAGCTACTATGGCTTTTAAGGCGACTAGCAGAAGGTTGAGTTCCATATAGAGGATGTCTCGGATCTTGTTTCTTTTTTCAATACCGCAGGCGATTTGTCTCCTCGATCGAAGGTACATACAGGATACATAAGGTCGAGTGGTGGTGATGGTGATTGTTATCCGCAGAGCGACCCCGCCAAGCGGCTGGTGTACCAGGAGAAGCGGTGCGAGAGCGGCGTGCGCTTGTGGCAGCGGCAGCTGGAGCTGGCGGCGGGGCTGCTGGAGCTGCGCGTGGCGGGGGCCACGCGCGTGGCGCGCATTCTGCACGCGCGCGTGCCCATCGTCAAGTACGCGCACGACCTGGCGGCGCTCGAGTGCGACCTCTGCTACGGGAACATGTCAGTGCCAATCGTTGAGTTTATCCATTACACATCTTTTCATCATCAGGTCCTTTTTAGTCTCCACTACAGGAGTACGACCCTCTCTGTACTACTAGGGCCATACTTGGCCAGAGCAACTCTGGTGACTTGGCCTACACTCTCCACGCTGGAGGTCTCTTAGATGTTTAAAAGCTTTGTTTAGCTTGTATTTCCTTAGTCGTCTTCTACGACATCCACGGGAAGACTTCGAGTGGTCCTATTCTACTCTGCCGGATACCACACATCTTTTCACTTTATAATGTTAGCATAGATACAGATGAGTATCATCTACTGTTTAAAATATGTGAGGATAGCTGTAAAACAATTTCCGAAAGTTTCGGTCACATGTAAGTGATCAAGTAAAATCTGTTTAGGTCTTTAAAGCTGCGTCTCCAATGACTTTCGAGTATTGTGATTGGTCAATTTATACATTGCTAAGCTCGTCGCTCCACTGCTCGTCAGTGGAGACGCCTAATGCATGAGTTTTTTTAATGATGTAGGATGGCGAACGAGTAAACGAGTCACCTGATGGTAAGCGATCAGCGTTGCTCATGGACAACAGCAACACCAAGATGTAACAGGAGTGTTGCCGGCCTTTGAAGCAGTCGGAGGAAGGACGGACCACCGACTAACTCACCAAACGAAGCTAGGAAGCGGCAAAGCTTTCTACTTAAACGTCGATTTTCTGCGAGAGTGTGGTACTTCCCCGGACTAGCCGACCCATTCATGCTGTAAGCAAGAATCACTTTTGTCGGTAGCGTGGCTACCACAAGAAACTGCTAAAAAGGTGGTTTAGCAGGTCGGGCGTGTACATGTCGGAGCTGCTGTGGGCCCTGGGCTCGCTGGACCCCCGGGCGCGGCCGCTGGCCGTGGCGGTGCGGCGCTGGGCCGCGGCGCACGGCCTCACCTCGCCGCACCCCGGCCGCTGGGTCACCAACTTCCCGCTCACGCTCATGGTGCTGTTCTTCCTGCAGCAGAACACCGCTGACGGCTTCGTGCTGCCGGCGGTCAAGACCTTGGTCAAGAGAGCTGGTTAGTGCTGTTTTTGCTGCTCAGGGATGTCATCCTTAACTACGTGTGGTTACAGGCACGTTCCATGTATGGCATCATACGCGCGTCCGGCCTCCCGAGCTGCTACTTGCTTTTCCATTCATCTGAGTGAGTAGTACCCCATTACCTTCATTCCCTTCCCAGATCCAACAAATTCCTATCCTTACCCAGCTTTAAAATGTTTCCGATTGGGCAGCAGTGTTGGAAGTACAAGCCAAAGAAACTGATCGCGAACCCGCCTGCCGAACATGGTATGGCAATATCCTCCCATGGAACGAAGAATCCTGGAGCCCATGTCCAGGAGTAGACTATATGTGACTGAAATGATGAATGATCATGAATAAATCCCAAGGAGTATGTGCATCCCAATATTCCAATCATCCTTATTATCTGCTTTTCCGTAACCAATTTACCTGTAATCACAATTTTACACTGTTATCATATTCCAGGCAAAGAGGACATAAGAATAGCAGAAGAGAACATGAATTGCACATTCCTCCGCGACATGAACAAGCTGCCCCCCGAGTGCTACGGACAGAACCAGGCCAACCTCGAGACGCTGCTCCTGCAGTTCTTTGAGTTCTACGCACAGTTCGAGTTCTCAGAAAAGGCTATATCCATCGTCGAAGGCAAGCCTATACGGAAGCCCAGTGCACTTCCTCTGTACATAGTCAACCCCTTGGAACAAATGTTGAACGTCAGCAGAAATGTTAGCTTTGATGAATGCGAACGACTCAAAATGGAAGTCAGAAATGCTGCGTGGCAATTAGAAGCTGGATTGGAAGGACCCAAGTCTGATGATTGGGGATTACTTGGATTAATAGAACAGAAGGCTTCAAGAGGATTGAAAAAGTTGTTAAGAGTAGGGAACTCACATAGACTCGTATCGGTTAAAGACTTATTCAATGATAACGAAGAAAGTGAACAAGAAGAAGGGTTTAGGAGTAAATTAGAAAGACTGACACAGAAATCTGATAAGGAGGTGGAGAAAAGTGTGAAAGAGATAAAAGATAATTTAGAAAAGGACAGCAGTAAGGAGAAAAAAGATAAGATAAACTTCAAGAACAGTCAGGTGGCTAGTGAAGTGTACAGAATACAAAGGGACAAGATGGTATGATGTGTAGTGTAGAAACATTTATATGTTTATGTATATTGATTTTTCATTTTTATGACTTTTTATCAGTTGAAATTTATACCCGGTGGAAGAAGGAAACATAGTCCAGTAATCCTGAATTCTAAATATTCCATATCCAAGTATTTTTATCGATATTTCAAAATGGGCGATTATTTATTCAATCGCCATTATGATATCTCCATGTCTTTCCTTGATATTGGGTTTATTACCTATGAAATCGGCGTTTTCTTTAAGAGTTTTTACTTTAGATATTTCAAGTTATAATTTTTCACTTACTCAAAATATCTATTTCGAATTTTTCACACACAAACTTAAGTTTTGTGTATCATTTCGGATTTGATAAATTCAACTAAAGTGAAATTTTGCATGTATTTACGGGCAATAATAAGCTTGATTTACGCATTATAAAATTTACAAAAATTAAGAATAAGAATAGTAAAATAACGAAATTTTTGATCAAGACAGACAACATCTGAACGAGTTCTTTTCATGAGCATTTTTAATAATTAAATTCAGAACAACTTAAAATAATGCGTGTAGAATGTTAATGTTAATTAAAAAAAAAATGTGTGTAACTAAATCTTAGTCATTAGAAACAAAATGCCAATTTCATAGGTTCAAAGACCTACGATCAAATATAATGGTAGATACACAGTCTCATACAAAATGAAGCCTAAATTAATGTCCCAAAGCAAAACATCATGCATACTTACAAACAACGACAAAAACGGTACATACTGAAAGTATGACACTCCATCTTTCTTTTTCATATTTGAAGCATACCTAGTGTTTGCATCTTTTCACTGACCTTCGTCATCGCGAGACGTGTAAGTGCTAGCGCGGTTTATTGAAACTGTGGACAAAACAGCTCCGAAACTCGATTAGTGCGCTGTTTTGCCGGTGCCACTTTTCGAGCGCGAATCGTGTATCTATCTACCATTATATTTGATCGAAGGTAAAGACCCATTATTCTTAATTGTGATAGAATGGTGTTTAGTTACTGTGTATGTTATACAAGCTATTGTTTTTGAGAACCAAATGTGTGTGAGCGATTCATCGGATGTTATGTATTTGTAAGTTTGTTATCTGAGATGCTATTGTAAATAAACAGATAGTTACGTAACAAATATATTTTATTATTATTTCGTCAATTGATTAATAAACAGTTGTATTTTAGGGTTCAAGGCGGCTGTTTTAGCCACTGTCTCGCCTCGAGCGATTTTCTTGAACATGATCACATTATGATTGCACAGTTTGTCTATGGCCGGCCTGTACGTGGGGTGTTCACACACACTGAGTACGTGTTCCAGTGTGCTGTCGGTGTGGAGCTGTCGTATTCTGTCGGCACAGTCGTTGGTCCACACAGTTTCTTCTAGAATGATGTTGTGCCTCTCGTTTTGATCGAATACTCGACACTGAAAAGCAAAGTAAGAATATTTTAAAATAAAATACTTCAAAAAGAGGGGGTTATCAATTCAACTTGTACAACTATGATATTTTCATAATTGCGCAGTTTTTGTATAGGTCTGTAACAGCTTCTAATATGGTTACTAAATTTCATAAGTAAATGTTTGTATATTTGTATGTTTCTCCGGACCTATCTCGAAATTGATGAAGTCAGACTGCAAAAAATATTTTTTGGTTTGGAATCGGTGTAGTCCAACTTAGTGCATGTTTCATTAAAAAGGTTCCGTAGTTGTTGAGATCGTTTTGAGTTAGTTTAGAGTTGTTCTCGTTGTTATTACCAAATCAATAAAAGAAGATATACAAAATTTATTTGTATCAAATATATCTGAACTTTTAGCCCAGAAAAATACTCATCGTCATTATTACAGTTGTATGTCCACTGTTGGACAAAGGCCTCACCCAAGGATACTTGGTTCCATGGGAGGATATTATCATACACACCACGTTTGGCAGGCGGGTTTGCGAGAGCATTATTTTTGGCTTGTGCTTCTGGGGAAGGATAAAAAGCTGGGGAAAGATAGGAATTTGTTTGATTTGGGAAGGGAATGAAGACATTGGGATACTACTCATTCGGATGAATGGGGGAAAAGTAGCAAGTAACAGTTCGGAAGGCCGGGCGCGTACTCGAAGTAATACCAGCTACCACCGGACAGGTACAGGCAGTTGAAGATGGACAGCCCTGAAAGACTTGACTTATTTTCCTATGACCCATGGGTGGGCAGAGGGCCGCTACAGTGCTTCTCCATCTCGTTCTGTCTTGACCAACGCGCTTCACTTCGGGCCAAGACAACCCGATTGTCTTCACCGCCGCTACCGATCGCCGCCAGGTCTGCTTTGGTCGACCACGCTTCTTCTTTCCTTGAGGAGTCCATTCCAATGCCTGTCTCAGAATGTGAGAAGGCGCCCTGAAAGATATACGCACCTCGTCATTGATTTCGTCAGTCATGCAGACTTCAGACTTGAAGTCCAACAGCGACAGTACCACCAGCAGCGCCGTGCTGTGTTCCCCAGAGTCCTGCAGCCTGTGCCTCAGCAGAGCAGATGTCCGAGCGGGAATGGTGCGGGGAATTTGCCAGAGGCTGCTCAGAACGGCGCCGCAGCGCTGGCGGAGACAGGCCTCGTCATCTTCCAGGAGTGTGACTGTTGTTGACCAAAGCGTTGCTGTATATTCAACTGAAATATAAAATAGGTAAGTACCTACTTTCTCATTTGTCGAGGAAAGCGTAGTTCACAAATCTTCGACCAATCTCGTATGAGGACCGAATAAATATTAAAATGTACATATATAAATAACTAGCGACCCGCCCCGGCTTCGCACGGGTGCAATGCTGATACTTAATTGTGGGTTATCCTTAAGAGATAGACATATACCACCGCGGACTTTTTTGTTGACCTTTTTAAGGTGTACAATACTGTAGTACATTCATTTGATTTATCTCGTGGGGTTCAGCCAGCGTTTGCAATGTAAGTGCAAACTAATGTATTCATTTACGACATCACATTAGAAACCGCAAAATTTTTCCGTGTTTCTCTACAATATTATGCAATGTATTATACATATAAACCTTCCTCTTGAATCACTTATCTATTAAAAAATACCGCTTCAAAATCCGTTGCGTAGTTTTAAAGTTTTAAGTATACATAGGGACGGGCAGACAGTAACAGCGACTTTGTTTTACACTATGTAGTGATAGTAATGACAGATAAAGAATAGATAAATATATAAGGACAAATGGCACAGATTGAGCTAGCCGCACAATAAGTTGTAAACTTATAGCAAACTCAATGATAGGTACTATATTTTATAATAGATACATATATAGATGAACATCCAAAACCCAAACCAATCGGAAGATCGTTTCCCGTTCTCGAACCCGGTACTTTGCGACTTAAAGGCACTTGCGCTACCACTGAGCCACAGAGTACCAAATCTTTATCCGTTAAATATTCACGGCTTGTAAATTTGTTAAAGTATATTTTGATTTGAAAACTAAAAAATACTTACAATTATTCTCTTCGTTAAATTTAATCAACTCCACGAAATTTCTCTCCAAAAACTTCACAACAACCTCCCTTACATCGTCACCGTTATCCGGCGTACTACACGCGAATATCACCCTTATGACATTCAATAATAACTCCATACGAATAACATTTTCTCTAAGTTTCTCACTAACAAATGTCGATAAACATTCCAAGTATATATGGGTCAAATTCTCGTGCTCAGTCTCGATTAACTCAAATAGTTTTCTCACTATCATTTCGTCTGATAAATTATCTATTCCAGTCTTAATTTGCACTATACATTTCTGCGTATGTTTCTCTAAAGATAGCACTTTCAACGATTTCTGTATGCATTCCAAGTATTTACTATTCTCAAATACTTTGCATAACGTCGGTATGTATTTCGGAGATTCTTGTAACTTTACTAATATATTTTCATCTCTCAATAGTTGTAAATGCTCTTGGAATTTGCATTCAACTGTTAAATTGTTGTGTAAAATTAATAAATAGTTTAACACGGCCAAAGTAACATCGTAGTGCTGGTAAACTAGGTCATTACATACAAGATCCGGTATGTTGTCTGGTTTGTACTTGGTTGATAAGATGAGCAGTAGGTACATGGCGTTGGCGAGGCATATTTCTCGGCCGAAGGTAACGTTGGGCGTTTTTGCGCTGAATAGTAAGTATTGTAGAGTCGTTTCGGTGAAGTTAACAATGTCGTCGGTTATGACACTTGGCAACCTGGAAAAAATATAGTATTGTATGAAAACTACGTTAATTTATATTTATTATATATAAATATAAATAAAAAATAAAAGCTATAAAAGGAAACTAAGGGAAGGTTGGAGGGAAATCATATGGTGCCATATAGTAGTATGACGTTTTAAGATAATGAAGAGGAATTATTATAAAGGATCTTTGAGATCCTTTATAAACAATCAAACATTTGGACCGATTTAAATAATATGTTTACTGATAGAAGGCTACATTATCAGCGAGTAATATAGCTTATATTTTCTGTACGAAAACAGCATTAATATACACAAGGTATTAAAAATTTGCCTATAAACTTTATTATTGGGCGAGCTGTGCGAAAATAAAATTGATGACACGTCATCTTGGCCAAGCATGTTCCCGATAACATTAACATTTGCGCTTGTTGGTTCTTTTGATTGTAGAAATTGCTCAAATATAGTACGGCGACCAAATTCAGCTCGAGAACTAAAACTGAAGATACAGAACATTATAACAAAAATAAAACAAAACTCACCGCATAACGACCAAATTGAGCAGTTTCACGTACTCATCGGCGAGCACATAGTCGGGCCGGTCCCCGCCCGCCTGTGCCAGCGCCCACGTCGCGGCGCGTAGCGGGCGGGACAGAGCCTGCGGGGGCCGCAGCGGCGCCGCGCCGCCGGTCATCAGCAGCCGGCTCAGCTGCAGCAGCACGCCGTGCGCGAAATTATGCCCGGTGGAAAACTGGATGGCTGATAGGAGGCTTTCCATGTGAGAGTAATACCTGGAATGACAAACATCATCATAATCAATAGATTTAGGTTTTAATTTGCGGAAGTCAAAACTACATTTACTTTGAGACAACTTACTTTGCGTGCTTCTGCCACCAGTTAGTACATCTATACTAATATTATAAAGCTGAAGAGTTTGTTTCTTTGTTTGTTTGAACGCGCTAATCTCAGGAACTACTGGTTATTGGAAAATTCTTTTTGTGTTGGATAGTCCATTTATTAAGCAAGGCTTTAGGCTATAAAACATCACGCTGCGACCAATAGGAGCGATGCATCAATAAAAAATGTTTTGAAATAGGGGAAAAATTATTCATCTTTAAGAAATAATCATAATAACAGAAATTGCCGCGGACGAAGTCGCGGGCAACAGCTAGTTTAGGTATAAATAGAATACAGCATATACTTAGAGGACATGCCATTATCAATGTAGCCTAGAGAAAAAGAATGTCCAATAGTTTCAGTTACTCAGCATTTCAGTTCTACTATGATGCTGTGATGTTTGTACTTTGACATTCTATACTTTACTCCCTCTCCCTCCCCTTCGCCGACACCTACGGAGACACACTATAACAAAAAAAGTGCTCAAACAACATCTCCCCTCTGTATATTCTTTATGTGCAAGACAACGTTTACAGGATACAAATTCTGATAGGCACACAAGAGCTCTTGAGTTTTTCAATCTCATGTTGAGCTTAAATAAAAAGAAATATTTTAAAGAATTTGGCTGCAGCCAGAGTGTAAAAAAGCAATGATTGATGATGACATTTCGGTGCAGACTGTCAAAAATGCAACAGTGACAACATTATGGAAGTTATTTTTATATTCACTGTCACGTTTTTTGAGGGAAAGCGGTTACTGTAGCCTAATTTGACACCTGTAACACCAGGAGTTTGTTATGTGAAAATGTTGTCTTTTCTATTCTTCCAAGTTTGTGTATTACGTAAATGTATTTATTTACTAGTGACCTGCCCTGGCTTGTCACTGGAAGCAGAGCATCTGCCTATAATATAATATAAATATATACGGACAAATCACACAGATTGAGCTAGCCCCAAAGTAAGTTCGAGACTTGTGTTATGGGATACTTACTCAACAATACTATATTTTATAACAAATACATATATAGATACACATTCAAGACCCAGACTAATCTGAAAATGATTATTTTCCATCTTGATCTGGCTGGGGATCGAACCCAGGCACTCTCGTGTCGCAGGCTAGCGTGTTGACAGCTGTGCCACGGAGCTAGCCTATAGGATTACATCAGCTTGATGCATCAAAAGGCAGCTTTTACAATGAATTTCGATACTTCCGATAACTATTGTTACATTTAAACCAATGAAGACAAAACCTAGATAAAATATATACCTGCACCTTCCTCACGAATCACTCTATCTATTGGTGAAAATCCATGCAAAATGGATATAATTGGAGTAACAATATTTGTTTCAGTTGGAAGTAGTATTTGAAAGCCTATATGCCAACATAGTGGTGAGGCCTTTTGGCTCTTCTGTGAATGGGTTCGGCAGAATGGGCTGCGACTTAGACCTGGTACTTACAAATCTGCTGACGGAAGAGTTGGTAAGTAATTTTTCACCAATAGTGTTACAACTGAAAATCTGGTGTATTGATGAGGCTGAGTTTATCCTTAATAATAAATGCGAAAGTGAGTTTGTTTGTTTGTTACGCTTTCACGCCGTAAATACTGGACCGATCATCATGAAATTTTGCATACAAGTTCTCTGGAGTACGGAGAAGGACATAGGCTACCTTTTATCCCGGGAAAAAGGTCTATTCCCGAGGGATCGACATTGACGCGGGAGGAGCCGCGGGCGAAAGCTAGTACCTAATAATTTCTAATTAATAAGAAAGAGATTATACATGATTTTAAACCTGTTTGAAATCATGGTCAGGGGTGTCATCCTGAACTGCCTGTCCAGTGTTTGCAGATATGACATCAGGTATGCTTGCCCGGCCTTCCGAGCTGCTATTTCATCATCATCATCATCAGGTCTTTTTAGTCTCCACTACAGGAGCACGACCCTCTCTGTACTACTAGAGCCATACTTGGCCAGAGCAGCCAGAGGACTTGGCCTACACTCTCCACGCTGGCCAGACGGGTTGGAGAGGTCTCTCAAATGTTTATAAGCTTTGTTTAGCTTGTATTTCCTAAGTCGCCTTCTACGACATCCACGGGAAGACTTGGAGTGGTCCTATTCTACTCTGCCATAAACAGCAGCTTCGGAAGCACAGCCAATCCACCTGCCAAGCATGGTGAGTATGGCAATATCCTCCCACGGAGCTAGTAGGCTGTTGAGGCTTTTCCATGTAGTCCATGGGAATTGAGATCCCGGAGGTAACTCTTCAGATGGGGGGATAGAGTCGGTAGGAGGTGGAAATTTATCACGCCAAAGTTGCAGGCAGGTGGATCTCGGGTCGCCTTCGAGACGTTCTGTAGTTTCTAAAAGGTACTATGGCTTTTAAGGCGACTAGCAGAAGGTTGAGTTCCATATAGAGGATGTCTCGGATCTTGTTTCTTTTTTCAATACCGCAGGCGATTTGTCTCCTCGATCGAAGGTACATACAGGATACATAAGGTCGAGTGGTGGTGATGGTGATTGTTATCCGCAGAGCGACCCCGCCAAGCGGCTGGTGTACCAGGAGAAGCGGTGCGAGAGCGGCGTGCGCTTGTGGCAGCGGCAGCTGGAGCTGGCGGCGGGGCTGCTGGAGCTGCGCGTGGCGGGGGCCACGCGCGTGGCGCGCATTCTGCACGCGCGCGTGCCCATCGTCAAGTACGCGCAC